>JAJIBD010026262.1:0-188227 GCA_021461705.1 Cryptotis parvus
GAAATCAATTACTTGGTGGTGATAAAATGTTTCAAATGAAATCATGATGAATCTCAAAGGAAATATTTTGATATATATAAATAATGAACTCATTATTTATAAATCCTAGTTGTGTCAGTAACTTCTAGAATGGTATTTATGGTTTTAATTTTCTCTAATCTTCATTAACTTTTTAATTAACGTAAGCACTCAAATATACATGCCATAATACTAAAACTCATTATATGTTCACAAACTGAATATTTCTGTGCATTCAATCACTGCACCAAAAACATAATTTTGCAGCCAGAGAGAAAAACCAATAAACAGACCACGTGCTTTGCTGTTAGGTGGCTTCTGAGCACCTGTAGCACCAGAGAAGTAACTTCAGGCACAAAGCTGGGGGTAGGCCCTGAGCACTATGGCCCCAAAATAAGACAATAATAGAAATTTGTCAACATACAAAGGTCCTCATCACAAACTCTTTCTGTCTCCTTGCTGCCTGTCCAGTAATCACAATCCTGATGACTGACAGAATAGACTATATTGCCAATTGTGGTATTTCAAATTAATGAATCGAGAAAACCATTTACTGTACCATTTACTATATATGTGTGACTTGTTCCTTTGTTTTTATTGCTGCAAAGAATTCCATTGATTCACAGTTTTGTCTACTTTGCCCCGATGTTATTGATTATTTACTGATTTTTTTTCCTCTTTATTTTATTTTATCTTATTTTTTTAATTTTTTATTATACCACCGTGAGACATACAATTACAAAGGTGTTCATAATTGGTTCTTGATTATTTACTGATTAAATAACATTTCTCTGCACATATTTTCCTGCTAATATTATATATTAGCTATATAATTGTCACATAAAACAACATGATTCATGATAACAAATGTTTGATTCAAGCATAAATATGAAAATTACCTTGGAGGTGGTCGGCCAGCCTCAGGGTACTAAGGAAATATTAAAACTATGTGCTCAGGAATGGTGACTGAGATGATTCACTTGTGCTGCTGTGGATTTGAACTGGGTCCACTGCATACAAGGCAAGAACTCTACCTCCTGTTTGATCTCTCCAGTCTGAAAATACCTTTCTTTAGACTTTTTATTTCTAAAGTGAGACATCTACCCTTAGATAAGTACAAATTCTTTACAGTTTCATATAAATCAGCAGATATAGAAGTGGATACTTAATTACCTATAAAATTACATTAAATTAATATTACTACACTGTCTTATAAATAAGGGAACAGGACATTCGCAATTTTATAACAAGTTGAACATTCTTGGTTATTCAGTCTATTTTTTTAAATTTTTGGTACAGAGATGTATAAGGCACCCCAAAGCAAGTTCGTCTAGATTAATCCCTACCATTGATGCTTGTTGAAGGTGCCAGAGCAGCACTGCCCAAAAACATGAGTACAGGCCCCAACAACAAGAAAGGATATGGAAAAAATAATTAATGTATTTTTAAAAGAGCCAGGGAAGTGGCTTAAGGGGGCAGAGGTAGGTGTGTGGCATATAGAACGCCAGACTCATATGTCCGCTACTAAGTGGCTTTTTGTGGTATCTAAGCACCTAAGTTATGGCCCTAATGGGTCTTAGCACCATATAGTCTGAGCAATGATTTCTCCAGTGTGCATATGTGACCCGTGTACCAGAGGGTGTGCCTTAAGATGTGACCAATGTGTGTCATCTGTAATTATGTACTAGAGATAATAGCATACAGCTTATATAATAAATATAATAGACTGAAGGAGGAGTGGGCCACACTATGGTACTTCATGCTCTGAACACCTTTGCCCATAGACAAACATCCATCTGGGAATGTGTGTTCCTCAGCAGGGGGTGGTCTTGTAGGCAACCCAATACTGAATGATGCCCAACACCAAAGTTGTTGGATGAGAATCCGGGGAAATTCCTTGAATTCTAGACCTTGTTCTACACCCTTCTCAAGTCCAAAAGGATTTAAGGAACAGTTTCTGCCTCATTTAGGATGACTGAGAGGGACAAATTAAGAACATAAGTGATGGCAATCCCCAGGCTAAGATTTGGACCTCATGAAAATGGCCGCCATTATAAATTTGTTGGAGATAAATGAAAAACTTTTTTCCTGAGTATGAATGATTGGTTGAAAGACAAGAGCATGGGGAGAGGAGATGTGCAGCAGTAGCAAGGCGAGACCCCACTTCCTTTCACTGTGTTCTTTCAATATAGGCAAAGCAGAACACTGCATAGCTGGCAGAGGAGAAACATCCATGGGTTAATTCCCAATAATGTAGGACAAAGAGGACACTCCGTAGCCTCGAGAGAATATACTATAGCAACAATTAGAGAAAGAGTGCTGAGATGTTATGCAGCTGAGGGTTACACAACTAGTCGCAATAGCAGTCTGGTTAGCCCCCCAAGAAAGAGGCAACGTGAGTGTCCAAACACCCTCTCCTTCTCCCCCTCTGGTAAGGCTTTTGTACCACTTGTATCATTAGTCTTCCCCGATGTTCATCCATTTGCTTTAGCAGGCACCAGTGACATCTCCATATGTCCTGTCGAGTGTTAGTGTAGCCCAAGGGCATCTGCTCACTCCAGGCACATGAAGATCCTCAAACCATTCATTCAGGTCATGCGAATGAGGTCTATAATTGTTAAGAGGTAAATCTTTTAATGGGTTGTAAAGCAAGACCCTCAGCTGAGCCTGAGATGGCCATGTTCCCCCAAAAGGGTTATTCTGCCCGTCTAGTGCTTTTCTTCTGGCATAGATGCTCCTGGTGGTTCTGGAGTAGACACAGGGTTCTCTTGCCTGTTCACTTTCTCAGAGGTCAATGGACATAATTTTCCAAGTCTTGATTTTCCAGTCTCCATTTTTCTCGGCTCTTCACCAGAAGATGAGGCAATTCACTGCCCAACAATGTGTCTCCTTAGCTCAGGCATCTTCCAACAACTTACCAAAAGCATTGCACAAAGACCTGTGTATTAGGAAGAATTCTACTGGATACCTTTTATTGAGGACATCTTGAGAAATCCTGCTTTTCTGATACTGGATCTCATCAGTTAGTTTCTCCATGAATGAGTCCCATGATGATAGCTACCAAGAGGCAATGAATGGTTCCCATGTCTGTATCTACCAAGAGGCATTAAAGAACCTCATGGCAGTTAAGGGGCACATGTTAGAATAAAGAATCAGGTCACGTGGATTCTGGGACAATTTTTTTTGTAACTGACTTGTACTCCCTAAATTGTTACCGCTCTGATTTTTCATTATGACACATTTATGTAATGTCCATCCAACTTAACTGCGTAGAAGATTTTCCATTCCCAAATATTGGTGAGCAGCAGCATTACAGAGCTGGACTCTAA
The DNA here is from genome assembly GCA_021461705.1 of Cryptotis parvus. NCBI lineage: Eukaryota > Metazoa > Chordata > Mammalia > Eulipotyphla > Soricidae > Cryptotis > Cryptotis parvus. The sequence continues at coordinate 3,348 of JAJIBD010026262.1, forward strand.
AAAAGAGACAGTATGTCCCCATCTATTAGGATCCAGGGAATACCTGGGCAGTTTCTCTAACTACCTGCTTCAAGCACTGTTGATGTTAGAGGTACTCACTTCTAAGAATGATTCCTCCCACACCATGGAATTCACTTGACCGTGTAGACGAAATTGTGAAAATAACTTGCAGGGGAAGCTTTAAGTTGAGGAGTATGTCCAATACTGGCCAGTTTCAGAGACACTCCATCAATTCAGGAGAACAGTATGACTGGATCTTCATGAACTCCATTCAAAATCGAAATGGGCTTAAGTGACATGCCTGTTTAGTTGCCATTATCATAAGCTGCACGAGGTGTAGTTGTTGTTTAATTTAATGGAAACATCCTTATATGCATTGTTTTATGAAACATATTATTTTAGATACCTTCTTTGTAAATGATGTCCCTTGTTTGCAAGGCTCATAAATCTGGGTTTTTCCAATGTGGATCTTTATTTTTTCTCTAACTCTCTTGAGTTTTTGACTTCCAAAATACTTGGCCCATCCTGCTCTCTAGGTCTAATTAAAATGAGGGGGAAATACGTAGAAAGAGACTAAGCAATATATTCTATGCAATCATCCAGTGACCCAAATTTGTTCTGCCTATATTTGGCTAAAATCAGTAGAGTTGATGTTATTTTGAGGTAAAACTAGGTATATACAGTACCATCTGCTCTAGCTGAATGTAAATGCTTCTAATTCTCTTTTCTGATTAGTATTGGAGAAAAAAAAGCACATTTGCTCAATCAATACCCATGTTTCAAGTGCTCAAGGCTATATTGATTTATTCTAGTGAAGTTACACATCTGGCACAGCAGATGTGATTGGAAACAACACCTGGGTAGGTTTCTGCTGTGTGTATTATTGGCTCAAACTGGCCTGTGTGTGTGTGTGCGTGTGTGTGTGTGTGTGTGTGTGTGTGCGCACGCTCACCACTAGTCAATTCAACAAATAGTGTTACAATATAAAAACACCATCTTCACAAGCCTGGGCCTTTATTTTGCTCTGCATTTCTTCCAAAATAAGATGATAAAAAATTCTTTCTGGGATTTTTCAAAACCAGCCTACCCTGAAATAAAAGGGGAATCACTCTGAGTTTATTTACATCCAAATTCTAGCATGGTTATTTTTTTTCTTTTAAATTAAACTAATAACACACTTACCAAACAATTCTTTATGAACATATATTCTATTATAATTTTCAGAATTATATGGCAATTATTTCATTAAATTTTAAGTCTCTTTAAGTGATGTCTTTTTATTTTCCTTGAACTATTGACAGAGTACTAAAAAAACTAAAATTTTGAAATAAGTTATGTCTTGAATATTTGACAGTTGTTAAACAGAGAACAGTGCCCTGCTCAGAGAACAATAATCATCAAATGAATATAAATTTCACAACAATTTATTTACTGTTAATTTATCTTCAAATGCAGAGCCCTTATGCATAAGCGTTAGAACTCATTAATAACACTCACAGACTTTCCATTAAACTAACAGTTGTGTTACATGAAACTGTTAAACTTGTTTCTTAAAACATAGTAAAATGTCCACTTATAAATAACAAAATTCTTGTTATTTTAGGATGTGAAATACTTTTTAAAAACATATGTTGATCACTGAATGATAAAAGCATGAGTTTATACAAGAGCTTAACAAGTAAAAAATTTAAAATATCTAGGCTTACCCTGTGTTGCATAAAATGAATAACTCATAAGCCAAAAGGGAAAGAGGGGTAATGTGATTTAATCAAGAGAAAAGCAGGAACTATAGAAAAGATTAAGAAACATAGCTCAGGCAAGAGAGAAAATTGTAAAATGATAGATTTAGACCAGGTACAGGCATAGCTGCACCAAACACAAATATCACATAAAGATAGAGGGATTTAAATTTTAATAAAACCTAAATATATCATGTATATTAGTCACACATTTAAAAACAAAAAATGTGCAGTATTGTTACACAACACAAAAAATTAACATATATCATCAACTAAAAACAATAGGTTTTTAAAGCTACCCTGGCATGTGATAGGGTCAAATGGAAACATTACTGACACCTGCTCGAGCAAATCGACGAATAATGGGATATCAAGTGATCAAGTGATTACACCATCATGAGACATACAATTACAAAACTGTTCATGATTAGGTTTCAGTCTACAGTGTTCTGGCACCCTTCCCTCCATCAGTACACATAAAAAAAGAATAGCTAAACTATGATAATATATTTTCCCAAGATGTTAGTACTCATAAAAAGGGACTTTTATACTAGTAAAATGTCAAATTCACTATAATTCTATTCACAACAAGTCTAAGTTACAAAGGTCCCATAATAATTGATCTTGAAAGAAAGAAAAAATTCACAAGAATAATTTTATAGTAATTCTTGCAGTATAGTTAATATGATTCCCTATGAGAGAAATCAAAGAAAAAAGTCTGAAAAATTATAGGAAAAATGATATCAGAATAGAATAACTAAAAACTGGTATCGATGAACAGATATTGGACTGCTTATTTATTTACTCCTTTGTCTTGTATTTTGGGTCGGTCCCTGAGGTGCTCAGAACATAATTCTAGTTCTGTGCTCAAGACTCACTCCTGGGTAAGTTCCAAGTCAGCTGTGTAACTGGCAAGCATTTTACCCACTGTTCTAACCCTCTGGATTGAAATTGGACTATAATGCAATTGCATAATAGACATTCTTTCAGAGTACACATTGTTACTTACCAAAATAGACCATATTCTTGGTAAATTTTATCATACTTCAAACCATGAAAACCAGAGAACAAAGTTAAAAATCACTTGATCACTTGATCAATTGACATCCCATAATTCATTGATTTGATAGAGCGGGCACCAGTAATATTTCCATTTGACCCGTGTCATGTGCCAGTGTAGCCCAATGGCATCTGGTTGCTTCAAGAATACGAAGAGCCTCAAACCGTTCATTCAGGGTCTTGATGAAGAAGTCTGACCATCTTGTAGGTGGGCAGCCACGTGATCTTTTGACATCCCGTGGGATCCAGTCGGTAACAGCTCTAGTCCAGCGGTCGTCTCCAAATCGCATTACATGTCCAGCCCATCTGATTTTCGATGCCTTGGCAAGCGAGACAGCGTCCCCCTGACTCTAGAACAGTGACAGAGGTCGGAGCTCCGATTCCTTCTTTCACTTAAGTGAGGCGTGATATTCCAACCATAGCTCTTTCGATTTCTCTTTGGGAGACCCGAATAGCATTCTCATCCTGCTTTTGTAGGGCCCATGTCTCTGAGGCTTATGTTAATGCAGGGAGAATGGTGGAGCCAAAGAGATGTGCCCGGAGCTGGAGGTTCTTTGTCCTTTTAGCTATTTCTTCGATGCTTTTGAAGGCATTCCATGCTGCTCTCTTCCTCCTGCGCAGCTCAGGTTTTAGGTCGTTCATCATGTTGACTTTTTTTTTTTTTTTTGGTCACACCCCGCAATGCTCAGGGGTTTCTCCTGGCTCTGCACTCAGGAATTACTCCTGGACGTGCGAGGCAGACCATATGGGATGCTGGGGATTGACCCAGGCTGCGCAGGGCCAGCCGTGTACAAGGCAATTGCCCTACCCGCTGGGCTATCTCTCCAGCCCCTCATGTTGACCTAGGTACACATAACTGCTGCATTCAGAGATGTCTGTTCCATTGATAGTGAATGGGGCCTCTGGAAATAGTTCATTTTTCATGAACACAGTTTTGTTGAGATTCAGCTGTAGACCTATCTTTCCACATTCTCAGTCAAAGTCAGTCAGCATTTGTGCCACTTGGCTAATGTTTGGTGTTATTAGAACGATGACATTCTAACTGTTGCATGATGTTCTCGAGGGTGGCGCTGAAGAGTTTTGGTGAAATGGTATCACCCTGCCGAACCCCTCTTTTTGACATCAATGATCACTTCCTTGTAGAATGGTAAAATCCTGGTGGTGAATCCGTAATACAGCTCATGAAGGATCTTGATGTATTGGGTTTGAATGCCCTGTTTGGCTAGGACTTCAATGACCGCTTCAGTCTCCACAGAATCAAAAGCTTTCTTTAAATCAATGAATGTGAAACCAAGCGGCATCTTGAACAAACTTCAATGACCTTGGTTACAGTGTGGGATGTGGTCAATTGTGCTGAATCCTTTTCAGAAGCCAGTTTGCTCGCATGGTTGTCCTTCATCTAATGAATGTTCTGCCAATCCTGTTCAGGATGATTCGAGTTAACAGCTTGTAGATGACAGACAACAGGCAGATGGGCCGATAGTTGCCCCATACTGAACAAAAAATACTGAACAAAAATACTGAACAAAACATACTGAACAAAAATGCGTATGAATGTCCATAAAATTATGCATTTTTTGTAAATGCACTCTAAAATAACCTATGAATAAATCTGTGACTCATACAATAGGCCAAATTACTATGAAGGTAAGTTTCAGAATACAAATAGATTTATGTTATACCCAAACACCTGAGCTTTAGGCCTACGGGGCTTAGCATTTAGTTTATGCTCAGTATATACTTGTTGAAGAAGAGAATTCTGAAGAACTGTATGTCACTTATTTGATGATATCAGTTACTGAATATGCCATTAAATTAGTGCAAAATATTCAATCAATAATAGTTTGATCTTCTTCAGAATGACACTCAAGGTCGAATCAAAATTCAGTTTATTTTATGGCAAAAAAAGAGGAGGAACTTAAATGGACTATTATCCAAAGCTAAAACTGAAATTGTGGCCTACCCTGTTCACCACGTTCAGAAGGATGCCAGAGCTACAAAGTGTGGGGAGAGAAATGTTGGGCTAGCTTAATTTTTCTAGACTGTAACATCTTTTCAGGAATCAATCATTACTCACTATAATCCGAAATACTCATAATTTCTCTTAAACTTATAAATGCTACTTCAAAAGTTCTTGAGAACCATGAAATGACTATTAATTATCGTGGAATTATTTTTTAAAAATCTAGCACTTCTGTTTCCAGAAAAGGCATTTTATTAAACATTAGCAATTAAAGGTGCAATTGTCAGTTCATCAGTTGCAGTGATAGTAGCATGAAGGTTTACAGCATTTGTGAATCGTTAATAGCCCGTGGCTGTGTAAAGGTGGGTCTGGATGGCAAAAGCCAGGATCCTTTCTAGTTAACTTGTGAAAGTGCTTTACAACGTTTCAATTATCACCTTCCTTTCTCCCCCTGAGGGGAAACTATGAGTAGATCACATTAATTAGGGTCCCTAGAGACAGATTCAGAGAAGTCAAATTTATACAATTAGAATCATTGCACTATCACAGAATCTACCTTTACTCTTATTATTCTGTAGCTTGTAGAGTTGAAACATGATTTTGCAATCAATGGCTAGGAGTAAGACTAGTGCAAAGACTGCTGTGTAGAGATGAAGCTACAGAATAACCTGTAAAAAGTATGTGATCAGACTTTATTATGCTTATTAAAATTCACAATTTTTAACCTATCTCATACCAGTTTATATGTACTAAAGTTCTCATGAGTTTTAGTTTTATAATCACTTACATGTATGCATCTATGCTTGTGTGCATATGTAGAGTGGGGAAAAGCCATCAAAACAACCACGTGTAGATTTTTATATTGTGTTCATTATTTTTATATTGTGTTCACAATTCATTATATTGTGTTAAGTGCTTGTGTGTCTTTGTGCATCTGTGTGCTACTATATAGGCAGAGATAAAGGTATGGATTTTTGTGCTATAAATTATGCCCAAATACTGATTGAATAAAGCTATCATCAATGTAAATTTTTCATATTATTAAAGAAACTAACGAGAAATGCTGAAGATAGGAACTTTAGCTTTTGTTGTAGAATAGAATTTTGATAAGAGCTGACAAAACATTTTCTAAACACAAAGTACAAAATTTGCTAAAATTTCTATGTCTACACTATGGCTACAAAGCAACATTAAATTTTACCATGTATGCTATTAAATAATCCAACCCACTAAAGTACCTAAGGTCGAAATCCAAATGCATTTCATGCAGAAGTAGCTGAGGGCTCTATGTTCAAAAGAAAAGTTTAGTTTCTGGTAACATTTAAAAAAAAAGTAATGGGCAGTCAATTCAAAGCATAAAATAAAGAAGAAAGTACCAAATTTGAAGAATAAATTATATTTATAACCTGAATAAATTAAGAAGTGGCTGAAACAGTAGGTTAATTAATATTAGTACATTTTCTAAACTGGCAAGCCAGATAGATTGGTGGGCTAATCTATCAGATGTTGGCATACATTTCAGCCAAAATAATGAAAGCAAGCAAGTATCTAGACACAATCTCCAGAGCTTAGTTTTTATTATTGTGTTTACCCAAATTTACCATGTTATCTTTTCTTGAAATGTGATTGCTATTACAAGGACGCTTCTTTAGGCTAACTACTTTCTAACTTGAATAATAATTTGGCAAGTTGTCTACTTTTCTTTCATCTCTTTTTCTTCACTTCATAAGCAAAGATAACAATAATATCTATCTTCTAGGACTTTTCAAAGGTTAAATCATTATACAAAAGGGGAAACGTATCTGAAATCATACTAAACACTCAGTGAATTATAGAGGAGGCATTTGAAAACAAGCAACAAAACACTTTGCTTGACACTCATGGTATAATCCTCTAAACTGAAGACATTTCAAATGCAAAACACATATTGTCACAGGATTGTACATATTTCGGTTTCGCTTTATGGTGTAAAGCATTTATGATGGCTTTGCAAGAAGTTAAATAGATTACAACTAAGTAGACCATGCCAATCTAATCAGAGACAACTGAGCTAGATTTCAATTTTTTTCCCTGTGGCCAATTTCTCTCTATGAAATTATTCTTTTCAGGAGATTTCAGTTAAGCCTTTCCACTGTTGGAACACTTTTAATAAATAGGATTTGGGCTAAGGGAAGAAAATTAACAAGAAACCTCAGATACTTTGCTTTAGGAAGAAGAGACCTCTTGGTAGATACAGCCTCTTGGATGATATAGCACCTTACAGGGAGTTTGTCCATGGAGGGAATTGGCCAGAGAATAAAAGAGGTGGGTTTTACAATTCAGGGATCAAAAGGAGGTCAGTAACTGGAAAAGGCCTACAAGGTCACAATGCGTTTTGAATTGCAAACACCAGGTTAACAACTGATGAGGAAGATTTTAGAAAGTGTGCTCTGATCTAATGCCTCTATTTGTTCTCGTTTCTCAGAGCTCCTGTTGCTGCTTGTTCATTTATTGGCCTTGCTCCTGACCTTTTACTCTCTTAAAACCAAAAAAAAAAAAAAAAAAAAAACCAAAACCCACACACTATGCAGCAAATTGGGAAACCCCTTATCCTCAGATCTGGTCTCAAACTTTTCATGACTTGAAATATGATTTTGGGCTTCTCTCTCCTCTCCGCTACCTGTTTTCTCTTATCCCTCCTCTCTGTTTTCCTCTCGTCTCCTCTCTTCTCCTTGCCTATAACTTACCCTCCTCTCCCGTCCTCCTCTTCTCAGCCTCTCCCTCCCCTCCCCTCCTGTCTTTTCCTTTCTTCCTCTCTTCTTTCCTGGTGATTCCCAGCCAACTGGTCAACTGGGTCCTCTGTGCTACAGAAGAGGCCTAGTGTTACTTATAAACAGGGTTTATGAGTATTACAGTATCATGGTATCACATTGTTCCAGAGACAATGTGATGCCATGGGTTAGATGGGTGAGCTTTTCCAAGACATGTGCTTGAACAACTGTACTGTCTCTCTGGTTTTGCTTTCATCCTTTATTTTATATGTTTTCAGTGGGAGGTGTGGGAGAAAGTGGGAGAAGGACAGTTGGTTGGACATTGAATGCGAGGTCAAGAATGTCCAATCACAGAAAATTGGCTTTAATCAATAGCAGCAGTCAACATATTGTGTGACTTTGAGGATAGACAGAAATAAACTTTTCTTCTGTACTTGTGATCCATAGCAACCAATACAAAATATCTATTTAACAAGAATTCAAGGTGCTTGTTGAAATACACTGCTCTGCAAAGGAAGTAATTTCAATGTTCTTTTTATTTTGCCATGTGGGGAATAATGATACTTTCTAAGCAAGTTAGAGTTAAGCAATGAACATGAAATGAAAGCAAGAAGCAATGATGCGTGATACTCCTTCCATGAGGGTGCCATGGGCAGTGTCAACAATACTCAACGTGGAACAGCAAGATTTGTCTCCTTTTGGTGGAGACATCTCTTATTCTTTTAGACATTGAGCCTGACAATTACACATATCATTTATTTTATTTCCTCCCACAGAAACTTAATTATTTTGATATTTTCTGAAAATATATTTTATATTTAGATAACTGTGACAGTTTCAAGTGATTTTTAAAAGGGTAAATAGATTTACATTATATAGGTTTATTAATTATAAAACCTATATTAGGGTAGAATAAATTAACTTCAGGAAATACCATTGCTTAATTTTGAGTTTCTTTCTTAAATACAGTGAGATCTTAGAAGATGGTAAATATATTTTAAAATATATTTAAATATGATTGTGAAATTGCCCAGTTAAAAGCTGCTTTTCCATCTGTGGAAACACTCCAATTGTCAATTCTTTATAACAGTATCACACTCATTTCACTGAAGTGTTCACTAGATTAAATAGAATTGATTATGAAATAGCAATCAAGCATGGCTTTCTTTCTGATTCCATATTTATGATTGTCAATATGGCCTCTAAATGGCTCTAAGTACTAAATTAGAGAAATCTAGTGACTTGAAAATATCCTTGTAAGGAATTTATCTATGAATTATATTAAGTGTGTTTTGCAACTACACAGGCCCCATGTTTCTTTTATCTGAAGCACTTTCAGCCAGTAAAACACGGCAGGACCATAACTTGACCTAAAACCCATTGATTACCCAGTATGGGATGATGCTTTTAACCCCATATCAGGACTGGCTCCCTGCTGACACTAATTCCAATGATAGCAATATTGCTTTAAAGAAAAAGAAAGGGAGCTGAGAATTTTTACATTTATTCGTATACACTAGACCATCCTGAATTCATTCCTAAACCTTTGGTGAGGAAAAAAGCAAGAGCTGGAGTTTTGATTTTTTTAAACCTAGTACACTCAGGTGTTCCCCTGCTGGATTAATGGAAAGACATAATAGTCATTAAAATTCTATTTCCCTGATAAATTTGGATACAAGGAAAGGATCTGCCATGGCTTCTATTCTCTGAGAGCAGAAGTTTATAGCTATTCCCTTGTTAAGCAGGATGCTCCAGGACAATGAAATTTTACCTATGACATTTGTTTTCAACCCGGCCACACTTTCCACATAGATCTACTTTCTTGATGTAATCTCTGAGACTTGGTGATATCTGTTACGGGACATGCAGGACATTAAAACTTTTTACATGTCCATAGAGCTTAGAGAATACAATTAGTCTAAAAGAATGGTTGAATCCAATGCCCCTCTCTAAGTCTAGCAATTTCCTGAGATAATAGACATGTAAAATGTTTTACACCTACCTTTTTGGAAGCAGGCGGATGCTTGGAAAATGAAGGACGCGAGAACATGGCCATCTGGAAACTTGTCCTATGTTTCACGCTGTCTCACATCCACTGCTACTGCTCCAAATTGGTGTGCTCTCCTCTATCACTCAGAAGGTAAACTAGAGCGTATTGGTCTCAGAGGAATGTGCTGTTCTGTCCCCTTACCAAATCTCAGCTTGATTCTGTTGAAAGTGTTATGTTGAGTCAAGGGTTGATGTTTGTGTCCAAACTCTTTCACATTGCCCTACTGTGTCATTGTATCACTGTCTTCCCGTTCATCATGGATTTGCTCGAGTGGGCACCAGTAACATCTCCATATGACCTGTCTCATGCAAGTAGAGCCCAAGGACACCTGCTCGCTCCAGGAACATAAAGAGCCTCAAACCATTCCATCAGGTCATGGGAATGAGGTCTATAATTGGTACTGGTATTTGGCATATCAAATATGACACAGGTAGCTTGCCAGGCTCTGCCATGCGGGTAGCATACTCTTTTAGTCATCTCAAAATCCAGAATTTATTGATGAACCAGGCGGCCGCAGGCGGCTGCGTGAGCCAGGCTGTGATAGGCTTGGTCTGCTGGGTGGAGTTCTGACGAGGGGGAAGTCCGGATGTGGAAAATGCCCTACTGTATATGAAATTTTATATCGTTTAAAATATAATAACCATGATATAATGACTTTCTGGAATTGGTTTTTCTACATTCTATTTCTCTGAATCTTATTTTATAATTGGCATTTAGCTAAGGATGTGATACAGTAAGTTTCTATTTCCTGTCACCACAAGGTTCTCAGAAATTGCCTACTTTATGTAACCTGACATATGATTAAATTAATTTAACAGAGCTAATTGATATAAAGTATTGAGTATGCCACCCGCATGGCAGAGCCTGGCAAGCTACCTGTGTCGCATTTGATTTGCCAAATACAGTAACAATTATAGACCTCATTCCCATGATATGATGTAGTGGTTTGAGGCTCTTCATGTTCCTGGAGCAAGCAGATGCCCTTGGGCTCCACTAGCATGAGACAGGACATATGGAGATGTTACTGGTGCCCGCTTGAGCAAATCGATGATGAACGGGAAGAGAGTACAGTGATACAGTGATGACATATTGCTTTTTATCAAAATGTGTTGTATTACCTTTGTTTACAGCCCTGTCTCCTACTCTGTAGATATCAATTTCCTAACCAAGTGTAGCAGTTTGCTAAAATGTTTCTTTTCTTTCTCCTGTGTGCCCTTTGCATGCTATTGTGTATGAGCAACATTCTTTTTGCACGAACACAGGAAGACAGCCAAGACTATGCATTTGTAATCTAGGAGTAATTAATTTTGAGATATTTACTCCTGGGTATCTGTCATATTTCCTAGCTTAAAACGTCAGTTGCCCTTAGATTGATTCTAGTTCCTTACACACCAAAAAGGAACGTTGCATTGCGGGACGGGTTGGACCCAGGGCAAGCTATCATGAGTAAGCTGCCGTGGCCTCGACATGGGATGGACTAAATGTCAGAACAATATAATAAACTAAGAGCAACATGAATGAACAAACTCTGTCCTAATCCAAAGATAGCAAATCATTCAGGATTCTGTTGGGGTTAGGAAAAATCTAACCCGGTCAGAGGACTGTAGTCTAGAATATAAAGCAAAATCTGTGTTTATTCAAAATAACTAGAAATATTCTGAAGATGGTTGTTTACCAAAAGTATAGGAGAAAATAACAGAATAAGATTCTGTCTGGGCAGGCCTAGAGCCCCAAGGCAGGATTCCAATCTCCTGGGGGGCGGTTCTCTGGTGGTTTGCCAGAAAATGGAAGGGCTTTTACTCCTCAAAGATCAAAGTCCATCACTTCTTGTAACTCCCATCCCCCAACATTTTGTGGAATATGTAATTTAAGACCTAATGGGGGAGTGAGTGAGGCGAGATTAAAAGGAGAGGGCTTCAGACTTTCAAGAACCTGTAATCCTGTTCCTTTATCCATCTGTCCAGGGGAATGGTTGTTGGCCCTGATGGTGGCCGTGGACACCACTGAACCCAATATCTGTGGAGGACCCTGCTGACCTCCAACAAATACAGTTAAACTTCTAAACGTCCCAAATGATTTCTAATAAACAGCATTACTTTCTGTCCCTTAGTTGATTCATTTTCCTGCCCCTTCAGTCTAGTTTAAGACCCTGGCAAGCAACTCAGGGAGTGCAGTATTATTCGGAGCCTGGGCAGATGCCCTCTGATGCAGGCCCCAGACATTCACACAAAAATCATCCACACGGGAACTATGGTAGCCCATCAGCGAGGTTCTGTGTGGATCTAAGATGTGGGAGAAAGCTGGAGTCTGGAGAAAATCCACAAAGACCCAGGGAGAACATGAGAACTGCATTTAAACAGTTCCCTGAAGGAAATTTGTATTTTTCTCACCAATACTATAACAAGACATTAGTTCTCTAGATATGCTCTCTATTCGACTATAGCCCTTTTACTGTAGACTTGGTAGGAGAAATCATTGTCAACCATCCCAATGTACTATACTAAGGTAGAGATACAGTAAATAGTGCACATTTAAAATGTGTATAAGTAGTTAAAGAACAAAATATGCCAGAAAGCTTTAGCTAAAATAGAGTGGGATGCCAAAGAAGCAAAGCAGTGAAACAGACCAAACCAAACCCAATCCCCTGCAGAATGAAGGGCTGGAAGAGAGGAGGGAACAAGACTGAAGAGAGGGAGGGAAAAATAAATTAGGGCTAATGAATTGCTCTTGAAACCTACTGGTACTCTATGCTCTTAAAACATATCCGTGATGTAAAGCAATATTACCTAAAAACAAAACACACAAAACTCAGGCGAGCTCTGTACCAAAGTTGCAGCAAAAAATTAGTATGTATGTCAGAAACCTTAAACCATACACTTATTTAAATTACTAGTATTTATTGATAACTATAATGAGGTTTCTCTATAGTTCAGCACATATTTTAAAAATATTTTCAATAAAAGTTTCAAACTAAATAGAAATCAGATAAAAGACCTAAGAAAAATTTTCACCCAAAGAATATTCTTTTCTTAGCTTGTTATAATATATGTAAGATGTTATAAGCACAGTAGTCATTTCATGAAATTAAAAGTTATCTCTCATAGCTCTGTACCATTTCTTTGTTATTTTGTCTTCATTCCTTACTCATTTAATCAAGACTTCAAATTAACAAAATAAAGTTAATTCACTGATTAAAAAATCAAAGTTTATTTGTTTCATCTCCTCTCTTCATGACTCATCAGTGAACATTATCTTAAGCTGATTTAAAGAATTCTCAGATAAACATCACATTCTCAGATAAAAATCTGTATATTTATCCCTCATAAAATCACTTTAATGCATATTTTTGTTATCTGCTGATCCAATATACAGCAAAATTATATTAACAAAAGATCCATGAATATTTCTGACTCACTGAACCATATGGAATTAAAATGAGCTAATCTATCAAAAAATTGATTCCTTGGTTTACAACTCTTCCGTACATCAGCTTGCCTTAGAAAAGACAGCGTGAATATTCAAGAACCAGAACTGAGTCATAGCAAAGATGTAATAGATTTTCTGTCTTTCTGCTTGGTAAGTTTTAAATGCTCAACCCAAGTTAGGTGGATGCTTAATCCGTTATTTCTTCACATGTGCTTAGCTAGTTATTTCCTTTTATAGTTTATAGGGATGAAAATTCATTTTTAGAAAGATGCTCAACTGGCATCATCCAGTGACATATTCAAGAATGTGCCCAAAGATGGCTTCATGTCAAGTAACCCCATCAATGATATTTGATACCTCTCAAAAAAAGTCTTCTGGTGAGCACCATGGAAGCCTCAACAAATGCAAACTAGAAAGTTTAACTTGATAATCTATGATAAAACCAATGGCAAACATTAGTTCTGACATAGAAATTCTAGGTACATTAGACCTTTTCAAATGGAGAGCAAAGTCATATTTAACATTGCACTGGAAATGCTACTTAATGCTAAAAGAAATAAAAAAATCAGAATACTAAGGATTAGAGAAGAAAACCTACTAGTGTCATTACATACAGATGTTTACTTATCTATCAAAGGAGGAGATAAACCAGAGAATCAACACAAAAGCCAGGAGCAAAAATGAGAGTGTGCCAGTGACCTGATCATGTGATCAGCCCTCAGGAGCTATTAGCATTTCTCTACCCCCCAACAGCCTGTGGAGAGGAAGATTTCCCAAAGCTGTCTCCTCTCTCTTATTGTGGGAAGGAAGGCCCTCTGTCTGCCGTTGGTCCAATCAAACTTTTTTTTTTTAAAAAGAGATTTTATTATTTTTTTTCTATTGGAAAACCCAGTAGTCTCTCTATCAAGTGTCTCTGCCTCTCTCGTGTCTATCTTTCTCCCTTTTTGCTTTCTTCTATCTCTTCTCTCATCTCTCTTCCCTTTGTTTCTTCTATTTCCCTCATATGTCTCTAAACAGAGCAATTTTACTATTAATTAATGCACTAATATCTTTTTTATTGGTAATACCAATTTGTGGCATTATAAAGGTTTAAAGTACAAATTATATGTCCACTTTCATTGCTAAGGCTTTTCTTATGTAGTAAAAAGGACATATTGGTTATATACCCTTATGAAAGTATGGAACCCCAAGTATCCTCTCAAAGATCACTCAGGATTGTGTCTGTAGTTGGCACATGGCTCTCTTCATATTTCCTATGCCAGTTTTCTATCAGAGATTCAGCATGAAACAATAGTAACAACAATGTTATAAAAAATCAACTGGTACAGCCTTTTTGGGAAACAATATGGACATTCCTCCAAAGACTAGAAATTGAGCTCCCTTTTGACCCAGCTATACCAATCCTAGGAATATACCCTGGGTAGCCAAAAACAAACAGTAGAAACACACTTTGGCACTTTTATTTTCATCACTTGATCACTTGATCACTTGTATCCCATTATTCATCGATTTGCTCAAGCGGGTGCCAGTAACATTTCCATTGGACCCTATTACGTGCCAATGTAGCCCAATCGCATCTAGTTGATTCAGGAATATGAAGAGCCTCAAACCGTTCCTTCAGGGTCTTGACAAGGAAGTCTGACCATCTTGTAGGTGTGCAGTCATGTGATCTTTTGACACCCTGTGGGATCCAGTCGGTAATGGCTCTAGTCCAGCGGTTGTCACCAAATCGAGTTACATGTCCAGCCCATCTGATTTTCGATGCCTTGGCAAACGAGACAGCATCCCTGATTCTGGAATAGCGACAGAGGTCAGAACTCCGGATTCCTTCTCTCACTTCAGTGAGGCGTGATATTCCAAGCATAGCTCTTTCGATTCCTCTCTGGGAGACCCGAATATCATTCTCATCCTGCTTTCATAGGGCCCAGGTCTCTGAGGCGTATGCTAATGCAGGGAGTACGGTGGAGTCAAAGAGATGTGCCCGGAGCCGGATGTTCTTTATTCTTTTAGCTATTTCTTTGATGCCTTTGAAGGCATTCCATGCAGCTCTCTTTGCCTGCGTAAGCTCAGGTTTTAGGTCGTTCATCATGTTGATTTCTTGACCTAGGTACACATAACTGCTGCATTCAGAGATGGTTGTTCCATTGAGAGTGAATGGGGCCTCTGGAACTAGTTCATTTTTCAGAAACATAGTTTTCTTTACACTTGAACTTAGCCAAAAGGCAGAGAAGCAGCCTCCAAGTCTTTGGAGACACACAGACATGGGGGCAGAGCTGCTACTGGCTCTCCCTGTGCCCAGCTGCTCACGAGGCACCCAGGAGGAATGGTGGGTTCTAGCCCTAGCCTGCCACACCAGCAGAGCCTGGCAACAAGCCAGACGACCCCCCCACTCCATGAGGGCCTCCATTTTCCACATCCGGACTTCTTTCTCGTCAGAACTCCACCCAGCAGACCAGCCTATCACAGCCCGGGTCGTGCGGCTGCAAGCGGCCACGCAGTTCATCAATAAATGCTGGACTTAGAGATGACTACAAGAGTATACTACTTGCACGGCTGAGCCTGGAAATCTACCCGTGTTGTATTTGCTATGCCAAATACCAGTAACAATTATAGACCTCATTCTGGAATGTATTGGGGCTCTTTATGTTCCTGGAGCAAACAGATGCCCTTGGGCTCTACTATCATGAGACAGGACATACGGAGATGTTACTGGGTCCTGCTAGAGCAAATCGATGATGAATGGGAAGACAGTGATAGAGTGATACAGTTATGGTTTTCTTTTAGATTCAGCTGTAGACCTATCTTTCCACATTCTCGGTCAAAGTCAGCCAGCATTTGTGCAGCTTGGCTAATGTTTGGTTTTATTAGAACGATGTCATCAGCGAAGCGGAGGTGGTGTAGTTTCTGACCATCTATCTTCACTCGATTCCTTCCCATTCTAATTGTAGCATGATGTTCTCGAGGGTGGCGCTGAAGACTTTTGGTGAAATGGTATCACCCTGTCGAACCCCTCTTTTACATCAATGATCATGTCTTTGTAGAATGGTGAGATCCTGGTGGTGAATCCGTAATACAGCTCACGAAGGATCTTGATGTATTGGGTTTGAACACCCTATTTGGCTGCTTCAGTCTACACAGAATCAAAGACTTTCTGTACATCAATGAACATGAGACAGAGTGGCATCCTGTACTCCCTACAAACCTCAATGAGCTTGGTTACTGTGAGGATATGGTTGATTTTGCTGAATCCTTTCCGGAAGCCTGCTTGCTCGCATGGTTGTCCTTCATCTAGTGTTCTGCTAATCCTGTTCAGGATGACTCGTGTAAACAGCTTGTAGATGACAGACAACAGGCAGATGGGACAATAATTGGACAGTAGAACTGTCCTTCTGGTTTTCCATTGAGCAGGCATTTTGCATTCGGACAGGTAGCGTGGTGATGAGCCGAGCTACTGTATTGATAAGTACCGACGGCAGATTCTTCAGGTGTTTGGGTCTGACTTTGTCTAGGCCTGGTGCTGTTCCCTTCTTTACCGGAGATGGCATGTCGGATTTCAGAAGGGAGAACGTTGGGAATGACATCCATCCTGTGGAATTTGGTCTGTGGGCAGGTGGATGTGGCTATCAAAGAGATTTGAGTAGCAGTCATGGATAATCTTCCCCATTGCCTTTCTGGAAGATGTGATAGATCCATCAGGGCGTTGGAGGGCAGTCATCTTGGTCTTATAGTTGGCGAAGGACAGGTGGGCGGTACAAATGCTTATCCAGGCTTTGGCTGCATCTTCCAGGATTTCTGTTCTTCTGTCTTTGAGGTCTTCTTTGTCACTTCTCTGCAATGTTTAGCAAGCTTGGACATTAGCATTTGGTCTCCTGAGGCTCGCGCCTTGCCAAATTGGTGAATGAGCTCAAGAGTTTCTGAGGACAAGCGTCCCTTTTGGGTCTTTTGCTCTCTCTCATTCTTCGCACAATCATGGAGGTGCTGAACCAGTCGGTTCTATTCTTCATCGATGTCATCAATGATGGTATCTTCCCATGTTGCTGCAATGGTGGTGCCAAAGAGTTCCAAGTTGGTGGTCGTTCTGGGAGTTCTCGTCTTAAACTTTGCAGCCTTTTCTTCCCATTGCAGGAAGTAGAATATTGCATGAAGGAGACGGTGCTCCTATCCTGTTTGGAATTTGGGGACGGCAGCAACATCGGTCAGACAAAACCATTGATTGAAGATGATGTGGTCAATTTCATTGTGGAACTGTCCGCCAGGAGATTCCCATGTCCAACGTTTCGCTTCAGCCTTCTGGAACTGAGTTCCCATGAATGGTTTTGGTGGACATGATGAACTCGTAGTCTCTCACCCTGTTCGTTCCATTCTAGGCCATGGGTCCCGATGTGGAGTTCTTCAGCCGATCTTCTTGGTCCTATCTTGGCATTAAAATCACCCACTATGATCTTCTAGAAGGTGTGATCTTTTTTTATAGAACTCCTCCAGTTCCATGTAGTATTTCTCAATCTCATCTTCTTTGTATGTGGATGTTGGTGCATAGTGAATGAAGATAGAAATTGCTGGCAGTGGGCCACATCTCTTCAAGTGTAATCGTCCTATCCGGTTGTTAGGCATTCAAATGAATCAATGTTGACTGCCATGTTCATGTTGACAAGGACACCAATGCCACTGAGGCCTCTTTTCGTCGCATGTTCCAAGGAACAATTCTCCAGTGACAAATACAGCATGATGCGACTGACGCCTCCTCATCTCAGTCAGACCAATGATGTCATACTTGATCTTTTGCGCTTGCACCATCAGATCTTCAATATATGATTCTGATGCCAGCGTACGTGCATTGAAAGTACAGACAGTCATTTTAGTCGTTCTTTGTTTTGGCAGCCTAGGATGACCGTGAAATTTTATCAGGCACTGATTGTTTTTCTTTCTTACTGCTGCCTTATTAAGGGCTCTTTCGGGGTCAGGAAAATAAACATTTCTGTTACTGGTTTGGCATATCGAACACGCATCGGACAGCTTGCCAGGCTCTGCCGTGCGGGCACTATATTCTCATTACTTTGTGGGGCTCTCTCTGAGGGGTGGGTAGAATATTCACGGTAAGTTGTAGGTAAATCACGCGACTGCTGTCCGGCTGAGCGCAACGGGGCAAGCTGGTTTCTGCTCTGCTGGGTGTATGTATGTTCTGATCTGCTGGGTGTATCTTTATTTTCATAGCAGCACTATTCACAATAGCCAGAACCTGGCAACCAGTATGACCGAGAACTCATGATGACTGGATAAAGAAACTTTGGTACATGTACACAATGGAATACCATGCAGCTGTTAGGAAAAATGAAGTTATGAAATTTGCCTATATATGGATGGACATGGAAAGGATCATGTTGAATGAAATTAGTCAGAAGGAAAGAGAGCGATAGAGGATGACTGCATTTATTTGCATGACATATATATATATATATATATATATATATATATATATATATATTATGACACCAAAATCCAATGTCAGGCAAAATGTGGAACGTGGATCAGGAGGGTTACCAAAAGTGGAAATTACCGCAAACGTGTGGGAGTCAGAGGTTAAGTAAGACAGAGAAGGGAACATGTGTGAATAAATGTCGAAAGGGCTAATACCAAAATAGAACTGAGCATTAAATACAGGTAAAAAATGCACAAGATAGCCTCTAAGAATATGTAGTGCCACCCACAATGTGTAAGAGAAGGAAAAGAGAGAGAGGGAGAGAGAGAGAAAGAGATAAAGAACCTGACATTTAGGCAGTCTATGGGAGGGGGAGGGAATTGGGGACATTGGTGGTGGGAAATAGGCACTGCTGTAGGGTGGGGTGCTGGGACACTATGTGACCGAAACCTCTAAACATGAACAATGTTGTAATTGTATATATTACAGTGGTAGAATCACTGTATCACTGTATCACTGTCTTCCCGTTCATCATCATTTTGCTCGAGCGGGCACCAGTAATATCTCCATATGTCCTGTCTCATGGAAATAGAGCCCAAGGGCACCTGCTTGCTCCAGGAACATGAAGAGCCTCAAACCATTCCATCAGGTCATGGGAATGAGGTCTATAATCATTACTGGTATTTGGAATATAAAATACGATACGGGTAGCTTGAAAATCAACAGCAACAAATAACCCCACCGCCACCAGCAACAAACTGGCATTTCCAATGATGTTAATGCTACTAATCAATTAATTTTCCATCGTCTCTGAACCAAGAGTCACAGGTCTCCTGCCATATCCATGAACCTTTGATGGGCTTGGTTTTGTGTTTGAAGAATCTGAGACGTTTCTCAGTTCCAACACTGATTAGTGGACTTAATGCTAAATGAAACACAATCACACAGCAAACAGAACTTCAATACAGAGAGCAATGTACTTTATCTTGAGAACAGGATAGGAAAATAAAGAATATAAGATATAAAATATAACTTGGGCTTTCGAATGAGTCCACATATTATAAGTGGCTTGTTATAGATGAGTCAGTCATCCTCGAATTAACCTACAACTTTGATGGAATCAACTCTATTTTTCACTTGATATTTAACAAATTTATCTCCAATCTATATGGAAGTATAACTTAAGATCAGCCATTCCACCCTTGATAAACAAGGGTAAATGAGAAATATTTGTTCTTGAAGGACTAAAAGGGGCCGGAGTGATAGTACTGCAGGTAGGGCATTTGCCTTGCATGTGGCTGATCCAGGCTGGACCTTCAGTATTCCATATGGTTCCCCTGACACCACCAGGAGTAATTCCCTTAGTGCAGAGCTAGGAGTAACCCCCTGAGCATCATCAGGTATGACCCAAAAAAAAAAATAGAGTAAGGATTATTACCCCATGTGTTTATACACAGGATATGAAATGATCAAGAACATTGGTTCAAATGAGTGCACTCACTTAAACACATTTTCTTGATCTAATATTATAAAGAAACAATGAATATGCAACGTGGCAAGTTTAATAACAACACCTTGGTTCTTTAATTCTATTTTAATTATCAATATGATATGTGAAAAATATGATATTTATGGCACTTAATTATTTAGAAAAGGAAATTAAGCCCTAACGTCTAGGACACTTTACAGTTGGTGTTGGTGGTAGGAGATGATAGGGTGTTCAAGCAACATGTTCTGTTGGGCATTGTTGCAGGACTCCTTAGGGCCACTGCATTTGGCTCAAAACATTAGCATACTAAAGGGCCTAGGTGAGGTGCAGGGAGGGATTACCTAAGGACATTTGACCCTCCCTGCTTTCCATAACAGTGGGAGGAAGGTCTGAGTTGCAGGGGTATAAACTAGCCGGTTTTCACTCGCACTTCTTTGTGGGCTCGCTGCTGTGAGCTAACCCTTCTTGGAAGTCTTCTTCTCCTTTCACAAAGCCTTTACACATGGTGGTCGCCATCTTGGCCTACACGTGGCTGGGGTTCCTAGCCTGGAATCCTAAGCACCGGGCTTTTCCTTTTGCTGATTTGTATGCTTGAACCTGTCATAAGTAAAGCCTTTTAAAACTGAATCGGATTCCTGAGTTTTCATCCATTCCTCACCGGCTTCGAGGTAAAAGGGAACTCGCTTCCGGCACTGTCGGGGACCCCGGCGGAGCGCCCGACAGGGCATAAATGATACTACAAAGCTATCATTTTCAGAGAAGATCAATCTGTGACTCTAATGGAAAAATACAAAGAATAGCAATTAATGATGCTGAAAAAGTAAAGAATCAAAAGACACATCATTAGTGCTAATCAGAGTGACTATTACTTGTTAACTAATTGAGATTTTACCCTGCTTTAATTTACTTTCTTGCTAAAAAAGAAAAAAAAAAGCTTTGCTTTTACTTATCAAGAGAATTTTTCAGTTTCTAAGAGTATCCAACTCAGACAAAGCATCACTTTCCTGGCTCCCCCAGATCATTATATGAACACCAATTTTGTAGTGAGTCCTGTCCACATTAACTTACAAAGGTCCCCACGATTCTTACACCTATGAAACTAGTTCTAGTTTTTCCACACCTAAAATATACATGAAACCCCAACTTGTTCACTATTTGTTCCTGGTTATCTTTATCTATAAGACATTATGAGCCATTCAGTGAAACATTGGCTGATAGACTTAAAATAGTGCCAAACAGAAAATAATAATATTATCACTACAACCCATTAAGGTTTATAATTAACTGTAGAACTCATACACGGTGCAAAGCGAATTGCTTCTAGCACACATCAGAATTCTATCTCGCAGAACATTAGTAAATTGAAAAATAATAATTTTAACTATAGATTTTAAAACTGCAGAAAAATAATCAAAAGTTGTATATGATGGTTTATAATGATGTGCACACAAAACTAATATAATGTTATGCGGGAATGCTATATCAAATAAGATCCTATTAAAGCAAATTACTGATATCTTCACCTACCTACAGAGGATTTTATGAGAATTTTTCCTAAATTTTATCTTATAAATAATAATGATTATTAATTATTTTATTCTGGATAAAATTTTATAACAGCCAATTTTATTCATCAAACTATATGCTTCAAAGAACACTTCCAGCTCATTCAATGGGGCCAGACTACTTTGATAGCTAAGCCTCACCAAGATATCAAAATCACAGATTGAGATCTCTTATGGATAAAATGTGAAAAATTTCAAGAAATTACTAGCAAAACTAAACCCAGCCACATAAAATTACATATGTGCCATATTTAACCCAGGAATTCAAGTTTAATTTATGATGATCTGTTGGAGGACATGTTTAGCTAATCCGGGAGTTTTGTTGTTTTGCTCACTCCCAGCTTAATCTTTTTAAGCCAGTGTTCATTCTAAGAGATCTCTCTTCAGAAACACTTAAGGTGTGGCAAAGAGTCACCTTGATTATACTTCACTATACTCTACTAAGCTTCGTTTTCTAGATTGGGCACAGCTCCTCTTATACCCACTGCACCCAACTGCGTTAATTACCAGAGACTACCACCCGGCACGACTAGGTAGACTATAGAAGGATCAATGTTTGTCTAAGCAGGGTATGACCCTTAAATGGACAGATACCAAACACCTGCAAAAAGACCTTGTGGACCATAGAAAGAAGCCTGAGAGATGATCAACAGCCCCCCTCTCCAGTGTTTTAATGGATAACCAGGATTATCCTTGTTAACCTTTGTTTAACCTAGGGTGGCACTACACTCGTTTAGGTCTTTTGCATGACAACCCCCTATTATAAGGGGCTACTGGCCCCTTCACCTTGCCGGTTCCTCAGCCTCAGCTTGCTCCTGGCTTTTGGCTTTTGCTTTTGGCCTCTTCTTTTGGGATCTCCCTTGAGGCGCCATCCCTTGAGCTTTTTCCACACTGTGGCGCCTGCTACGTGGCTGGGGTTCTAGCCTGGAATCCTAACACCGGGCTTTTCCTTTCACTGATTTGTATGCCTGAACCTGTGATAAGTAAAGCCTTTAAAACTGCATCGGTCCTGAGTTTCATCCGTCCCCACTTTGGAGGTAAACCGACCCGCGCCCCAACAATGATCAATTAATAAGCCATGAATATAGTACAAACATTTACATGTTCATCTAATTATATATAAAAATAGCATTTTACAAAACCCAGCCTCCATTTATGACAAATGGTAACTTGAAAACTATGAATATATGGAAATTTCTCCATCCTCTTAAAAGGCACCTATAAAATTTCACAGCTAGCATAATACTTTGATGTGAGATGACGAAATTAATAATATGGAAATTATGTGTATTCTTGCAACTTCTGTTCAATATTACATAGAAAATTGTATGTAGGTCAACTAGGTAAGAAAAGAAGAGTATATTACATTGAAAAGGAAAAAATAAAACTACCATTACTTGTAGATGTTTTTTAATAGGAAAGAGTCCAATGAATCACTATTCAAACTGATAATAAAGGCCAGTAGCATATATGGCCATAAGATTGTCATACTTAAATAAAGTGTCTTTCTATGCATGTTCAACAAACAACCTAAAACAGAAATAAGAAAATAATAAGTCAAAAGAAGAAAAGCTTTTACTCTTAACTCTTTCATGGAAACATTAGTGTAAAAGGCTTTAAATATTTAAACAAATGAAAAATGTGCTATACTCGTGAATTAGAAGACAGAAATGTTACATGACAAAATTCAATTCTTCAAATTGATCTCAGATTCACTGAAATCGATGTTCAAATTCCTGCTTCCTTTTGATCACCTGATCACTTGAATGCCGTTATTCATCAATTTATTTGAGCGGGCTCCTGTAACATTTCCATTGGACCCTATCACGTGTCAATGTAGCCCAATGGAATCTGGTTGATTCAGGAATATGAAGGGCCTCAAACCATTCCTTCAGGGTCTTGACAAGTAAGTCTGACCATCTTGTAGGTGAGCGGCCACGTGGTCTTTTGACACCCCGTGGGATCCAGTCGGTAATGGCTCTAGTCCAGCGATTGTCTCCAAATCGCATTGCATGTTCAGCCTAACTGATTTTCGATGCCTTGGCAAACGAGACAGCATCCCTGATTCTGGTATAGCGACAGAGTTCAGAACTCCAAGATGCCTTCTCTCACTTGAGTGAGGAGTGATATTCCAAGCATAACTTTCTTGATTCCTCTCTGGGAGACCCAAATATTCTCATTCTGCTTTCGTAGGGCCCAGGTCTCAAAGGCATATGTTAATTCAGGGAGAACGGTGGAGTCAAAGAGATGTGCCCAGAGCCGGAGGTTCTTTGTCCTTTTAGCTATTTTCTTTGATGCATTTAAAGGCATTCCATGCCACTCTCTTCCTCCTGTGCAGCTAAGGTTTTAGGTCATTCATCATGTTGATTTCTCGACCTAGGTACACACAACTGCTGTATTCAGAGATTTTTGTTCCATTGAGAGTGAATAGGGCCTCTGGAACAAGTTCAGTTTTCATAAATATGGTTTTCTTTAGATTCAGCTGTAGACCTATTTTTCCACATTCTCGGTCGAAGACAGCCAGCATTTGTGCCGCTTGGCTAATGTTTGGTGTTATCAGAACGATGTCATCAGCTAAGCGGAGGTGGTGCAGTTGCCGACCATCTATCTTCACTCCCATTCCTTCCCATTCTAATTGTCGCATGATGTTCTCGAGGGTGGCGCTGAAGAGTTTTGGTGAAATGTATCACCCTGTCGAACCCCTCTTTTGACATCAATGATCACTTCTTTGTAGAATGGTGAGATCCTGGTGGTGAATCCGTAATACAGCTCACGAAGGATCTTGATGTATTGTGTTTGAACACCCTGTTTGGCTAGGGCTTCGATGACTGCTTCAGTCTCCACAGAATCAAAGGCTTTCTGTAAATCAATGAACGTGAGACAGAGCGGTATCTTGTACTCCCTACAAACCTCAATGAGACTTGTTACTGTGTGGATATGGTCGATTGTGCCGAATCCTTTCAGAAAGCCAGCTTGCTCGCATGGTTGTCCTTCATCTAGTGTTCTGCCAATCCTGTTCAGGATGACTCGTGTAAACAGCTTGTAGAAGATGGAGAACAGGCAGATGGGGCGATAGTTGCTAATGTCTTGAATGTCTCCCTTCTTGAACAATAGAATTGTCCTGTTGCTTTTCCATTGGGAGGGCACCTTGCATTCAGACAAGTAGCGTGTGAAGAGCCAAGCTAGTGTATTGATGAGTACCAATGGCAGATTCTTCAGGTGTTCGGGTCTGACTTTGTCTGGGTCTGGTGCTGTTCCCTTCTTTACTGGCGAAATGGCATGTCGGATTACAGAAGGGAGAACTTTGGGAATGACATATCCATCCTGTGGAATTTGGTCTGTGGGCAGGTGGACCTGGCTATCAAAGTGATCTGAGTAGAAGTGATGGGTAATCCTCCCCTTTCTGGAAGATGTGATAGATCCATCAGGGCATTGGAGGGCAGTCATCTTGGTCCTATTGAGGATCTGATGGTGCAAGTGCAATAGATCAAGTACAACATCATTGGTGTGACTGAGACAAGGAGGCGTCAGTCACATCATGCTCTATTTGACACCAGAGAAGTATTGTTCCTTGGAACAAGTGAAGAAAGAGTTCTCGGTGGTGTTGGTGTCCTTGTGAACACAAACTTGGCCATCAACATTGATTCATTTGAATGCCTAACAAACCGGATAGGACGATTACACTTGAAGAGATGTGGCCCAATGCCAGAAATTTCTATCTTCATTGTCTATGCACCAACATCCACATACAAAGAGGATGAGACTGAGAAATTCTACATGGAACTGGAGGAGTTCTATAAAAAAGATCACACCTTCTACAAGATCATAGTCGGTGATTTTAATGCCAAGATAGGACTGAGAAGATCGGCTCAAAAACTCCACATTGGGGCCCATGGCCTAGAATGGAACGAACAGGGTGAGAGACTATCTGAGTTCATCATGTCCACCAAGACCATTCATGGGAACTCACAGTTCCAGAAGGCTGAAGCGAAACGTTGGACATGGGAATCTCCTGGTGGACAGTTCCACAATGAAATTGACCACATCATCTTCAATCGACGGTTTTGTCTGACCGATGTTGCTGTCGTCCCCAAATTCCAAACAGGATCGGACCACCATCTCCTTCATGCAAAATTCTACTTCCCGCAATGGGGAGAAAAGGCTGCAAAGTTTAAGAAGAGAACTCCCAGAACGACCACCAACTGGGAACTCTTTGGCACCATTGCAGCAACATGGGAAGATACCATCATTGATGACATCGATGAAGAATACAACCGACTAGTCCAGCACCTCCATGATTGTACTAAGAATGCCGAGAGAGAGATAGACACAAAAGGACGCCTGTTTTCAGAAACTCTCAAGCTCATTCACCAACATGGCAAGGTGCGAGCCTCACGAGACCAAATGCTAACGTCCAAGATTGCTAAATGGTGCAGAGAAGCGATAAAAGAAGACCTCAAAAACAGAAGAGCAGAAATACTGGAAGATGCAGCCGAAGCCGGGAAAAGCATCGCACCGCCCGCCTGTTCTTCGCCAACTATAAAACCCAGATGACTGTCCTCTGATGTCCTGATGGATCTATATATGGCCTGACATAGAAAATTCCACAGGATGGATATGTCCTTCCCAACATTATCCCTTCTGAAATCCGACATGCCATCTCGTTGGTAAAGAAGGGAACAGCACCAGGCCCAGACAAAGTCAGACCCGAACACCTGAAGAATCTGCCATTGGTACTCATCAATCCACTAGCTTGGCTCTTCAAAGGCTACCTGTCCGAATGCAAGGTGCCCTCCCAATGGAAAACCAGCAGGACAGTTCTACTGTTCAAGAAGGGAGACATTCACGACATCGGCAACTATTGCCCCATCTGCCTATTGTCCGTCACCTACAAGCTGTTTACACGAATCATCCTGAACAGGATTAGCAGAACACTAGATGAAGGACAACCATGCGAGCAAGCAGTTTTCCGGAAAGGATTCAGCACAATCGACCATATCCACACAGTAACCAAGCTCATTGAGGTTTGTAGGGAATACAAGATGCCGCTCTGTCTCACGTTCATTGATTTACAGAAAGCCTTTGATTCTGTGGAGACTGAAGTGGTCATCGAAGCCCTAGCCAAACAGGGTGTTCAAACCCAATACATCAAGATCCTTCGTGAGCTGTATTACGGATTCACCACCAGGATCTCACCATTCTACAAAGATGTGATCATTGATGTCAAAGAAGGGTTGGACAGGGTGATACCATTTCACCAAAACTCTTCAGTGCCACCCTCGAGAACATCATACGACAATTAGAATGGGAAGGAATGGGAGTGAAGACAGATGGTCGGCAACTACTTCACCTCCGCTTCGCTGATGACATCGTTCTAGTAACACCAAACATTAGCCAAGCTGCACAAATGCTGGCTGTCTTCGACCGAGAATGTGGAAAGATAGTTCTACAGCTGAATCTGAAGAAAACTATGTTCATGAAAACTGAACTAGTTCCAGAGGCCCCATTCACTCTCAATGGAACAAACATCTCTGAATGCAGCAGTTATGTGTACCTAGGTCGAGAAATCAACATGATGAACGACCTAAAACCTGAGCTGTGTAGGAGGAAGAGAGCGGCATGGAATGCCTTCAAAGGCATCGAAGAAATAGCTAAAAGGACAAAGAACCTCTGGCTCCAGGCACATCTCTTTGACTCCACCATTCTCCCTGCATTAACATATGCCTCAGAGTCCTGGGTCCTAGGAAAGCAGGATGAGAATGCTCTTCGGGTCTCCCAGAGAGGAATCGAAAGAGCTATGCTTGGAATATCACCCTCTCCCTCAAGAGAGTGAAGGAATCCGGAGTTCTGACCTCCATCGCTATTCCAGAATCAGGGATGCTCTCTCGTTTGCCAACTCTTCGAAAATCAGATGGGCTGGACATGTAACTCGATTTGGAGACAACCGCTGGACTAGAGCCATTACCGACTGGATCCCACAGGATGTCAAAAGATCACGTGGCCGCCCACCTACAAGATGGTCAGACTTCCTTGTTAAGACCCTGAAGGAATGGTTTGAGGCTCTTCATAGTCCTGAATCAACCAGATGCCACTGGGCTACATTGGCACGTGATAGGGTCCAATGGAAATGTTACTGGCGCCCTTCGAGCAAATTGATGAATAATGGGATTCAAGTGATCAAGTGATCATAGAAAAAATATTTGGCCTCCTGAGATGAACCCAGGACCATGGCAGAGCCTGGTAAGCTACCCGTGGTGTATTCAATATGCCAATAACATTAACAGTAATGGACCTCATTCACAATGAATGGAGATGTATGTTACTTGTGCCTGCTAGGGCAAATCCATGAACCATGTGAAGACAAGTGATACAAATGATGATATCACTCTGAGAAGTAAGACAAATGATGCTGGAGCTATGTGTTTGGTTTGAGGATTTAACTTGCTGCCACTTTTTGTTGTTCAAGCTGATTCTTCTTAGCATTTGAGAGATAAGAAATGTATTTACTGTGTACTTGCACAGTTTTGACAGATAGGCATGTTGGAAGTTTACTTCCCAACATTGCCTGTCACCCCATCTTTAAAGTAGGGGAAGTGATTAGAATTCCTTCAATAGCAAACAATTTAATTAAAAAGAGTACTTATATAAATATTTGATATATGCCCTAATGGGTCAAAGAATTCTAAACAAAGAATTGAGGATTGGTTGGTATCTATTCTTAGTGTGGGGCGGGGGCTGGTGGAAGTGTCACACCCAACAGTGCTCAGGGATTACTCCTGGCTCTGTGCTCAGGGATCATTCCTGGCAGACTCAGGGGGTCATATAGGATTGAACCCAGCTCAGCGATATGTGAAGCAAGTTCCTCTGAGTGCTCCAGTCCCTGGGTGTCTACCCTCTTCATGACATGCAATTAACCCATTTTACCCCTTTGGGCTTCAGTGCTCTAATTTTTTTTAAATAAGTTTGAATCTTTTATTTAAAAATTTTAATGCTTGGGATTTTACAATCATCATTTATCTATTACCTAGTATCCCAAAATGTAGTGTGCTGTGCACCTTCTCAGAATAAAGCTCACTGACCCTTCCCAACAGCCTTCACTGGCAGTGCTGTCTCACAGATGAGGAAGGAAAGGCAGTGGTGGGCCCAACATCTTGGCCAGTATCACATCACAGCGCAGTGACAGCAGCAGGACTCCGCCTGGCCTCAGCCTGGTCTCTCTTCATTACTGATCCTTTTTCATGAGGGGAAGCACATTTTCCTTAAATTCACACATTTCAGAACTCATCTGCAGAGAAAAATACCCAATTTAGCCATTGACCCACGATGCAACATAAAACAAGTTATTTTTCTGTATCTCTGATGCAAAGTAGAGAAAAGTTATAACAATTGCTTCTTCTTTAGAATATGGTTATGGGGCCTGAGGAGGTAGTATAGCAGGGAAGGTCCTTGCCTTGCTTGTGCCAACCTGGCTTTGACCCCCAGCACCCCATAAGGTTACCTGAATCCATGCAGGAATACTCTTAAACCCAGAGCTAGGAGTAATCCTGAGCACCACTGAATGTGTCCCCAAATCTAAAAATATGAATTAATTAACTATTTAAAGTTGTGAGGTTTTAAAAGCTCACTGTTACTGTTTTCCCACTGTTCAAAATTTGCTGGAGTGGGCACCAGTAACATCTCTATCTGTCCTGTCACAAGCAAGTGTAGCTCAAGTGCATCTGCTTGCTCCATGGACAGAAAGAGTCTCAAACCATTCTTCAGGTCATGGAATTGAGGTCCATAATTGTTACTGTTTTTTGGCCTATCAAATAAAACACAGGTAGCTTGCCAGGCTCTGCCGTGTAGGTAGTATACTCTCAGTAGAAGGCTCTCATCTCAAGCATTTGCTGATGAAACTTAAAATGTTAGTTGTGTGAAATAGTAAGGGCTATGACAAATAGTAAGACAATTGTTTGTATCAGAGTGGTCCTTTCGTGTCCAAACTGCTATTTCTATCATTATCTTTCTGCCACAAGGAGTCTCGTGGAGTTAAAATCAACTTATGTGGAGATACAGTTTGATGACATCAAACACAGCTCTTTCTCCTATAGTTTGCTTTGCATGACAAAGCAGTACAATTCTTATTTTAAATTTAAACTCAGCAAGTGGCATATTAACCAAGCCTATTAAAGCCTACGGATTTGATTGGAAAATGAAAATGAAAACTACTTTCTTCTGCCCCTGGATTTGGCAGAACATCTACTGCCTGTCATTACAGGGAAATGTTCATTGTCATGGCAAGTTATTTATGAGTACACATTTAATTTTATGCTACCACTTGACGAGACACATTTTATTTTTAGGCAGAGTGGAGAGTATGGCCACAAGAGCCCCTTCTCTGAGTTAGCACACAGCTGGGGGTCCACCAGAATACCTGTGGGCTTGTCCTAACTCTGCTGTCCTTTTATAAATAGACAAAGCCTTTCATGATGAAGTTAAATTTGTCTGTAAGTGACACGTGCGTTCTATTTCTTTACTGGGACTATCTAAATAACAAATGTGATACTATCTGTGTATACAGATAGTATAAAATCAAATCTTCTTTTTTTTAAATTTGGGGTGTGGAGGCCCGTTTAGAGAACCTGTCTAATTTCTAAAATTTGTCCTTTTGAGGGACCACTCCTTACCCAAGCGGGTCCACAGTTCAATGTAAAATTCAAGAATGCCAGGCTAAGCACCCCCAGCAATACTCAGGGGGTCTCTCAGACCTCATCCCACAATGCTTGGTACCTACCTGGACTCACCTGTGCTACGCTGGAGCATTATGCCAGGCAATGAACTTGGTCAGTGTCACCTTCAAGGTGACACTCAAATCACTATGCTATTTTTATAGACCGCTGAATGTTCTTTTAATGCAAATGAATTTTGCAAGGGACTTTCATACTCCGACAATTTCTGAATATATGAAATTTTACCTAAAAGAGGAATAATTTCCTCCACCTCCATGTTGGAGAGCATAGCTGCGAGTTCCCAGTCACCACACCCAGCACCGGAAGAGAGACACTCCAGACCCACAGCTGCACAGCTGGTCCCATGTGGAGCAGCCCATGGAGTTCAGAGGATGATAAATGGCTTAACCAGTACCTGGCTGAGAACCAAAATGGCTTTTAGGATTTGCTCAAATGTGTGTGGGGACCACGCTGGCCGGACTTTGAGTGGGGATTTGGGCTCCTCCTCCCATTCCTCCATCTCCATGTCAGAAGGCGTGGCTGCAACCTCCCAGCCACCATACCCAGCAACCGGAAGAGAGACACTCCAGATCCACAGCTGCACTGACAGCTGACATTCTTAGACAATAACTAAAGTTAGAACCTTCCCAGGATCTTTCACATTTATACACTGTAATGACCATTCTCCTGCCCGGCAGAGCCTGGCAAGCTACCTGTGTCTTATTTGATATGCCAAAAACCAGGAATAGTTAATTATAGACCTCATTCCCATGACCTGAAGGATTGGTTTAAGGCTCTATGTGTTCCTGGGGCTAGCAAATGCCCCTAGGCTACACTAGCATGTGACAGGACATATGGAGATGTTACTGGTGCCCACTTGAGAAAATCGATGAACAAAGGGAAGAAAAATGATACAAGTGATACCTCAAAGAGCCAAGCGAGTAAAGATTAATCTGACATCTTACAAATTCTAGCTTTACTCATCCAGAACTGTCCCAGAATATGTAAAAATCTTAGGATTTTTTTTTTCACTGAACATATCAAAAGAGGATGAGCTGCTTGACTGTTGGAACATGTCTCTTCGGCTGAATTCACTATTTAGCAGTCTACACCCAGCCTATTGACCATGATTTCCAGCTTATTCATGACCTACATCTCATTCATGAGATGAGACCCACTCATCTCATTTTTAATGGTGTGGCTTTTATTGTTACCTTCATTTATTCTACAGTTTGAAATTTAGATTTTTGTAATTCAGTCTAGGGTAAACTTGTAAGAGTAGAGAAACTGTAAGAGTCTCACTGAGATGCATGAAGTAAGTCATCAAATGCTTCTGTTAGGAAAAAAAACATAATTATCTATCTTGGGATACAATCGGAAACATTTGCTACATTTGTAGATCTACATTTGTAGATCCAATGATGTGGATCTACATCTACATCTTTTTCTAGATATAGATCCAATATCTACATCTACATCAGATTATGTAGATATTAGCTATATCTATCCAGCGTAGCTAATAATATAGGGCTGAATTCTCTTGGAGCAGTTGGACTCGGAGAATATCTTCGCCGATGACTACCTTGACATTTTTTTTTCTTGAGACAAGAAACTTGTTTGTTTTTTTTTTTTTGCTTTTTGGGTCACACCTGGCAATGCTCAGGGGTTACTCCTGGCTCTACACTCAGGAGTTACTCCTGGAAGTGCTCAGGGGACCATATAGGATGCCATGGTTTTCAAACCCAGGCCAGTCACATGCAAGGCAAATGCCCCATGAGCTGGACTATTGCTCCGCCCCAAGACAAGAAACTTGTATATGATTTCTTTAGTTCCTTTACTGGACTTCTTTTGATATTTATTCTATTGGATATCATTCTTTAATCTTTGCCCATAGTCCACTAAGAATTTCTAAGTTCCACTCTCAAACAAACAGTGGATCAAATAGGTTGAGTGATTAAAAACAATTTGATGCTCAATTAACAAGGTAACTTAAGGCCATTTAAAAGTTAAGTTTCATGACTGGTATTTAATACCTGACTTATGGAACTAAAGAGATTGCAGGATATCTGGACAGGATATCACCTTGTATTTATGGTCGTTTTATCAGGATTTTCTGATTCCACCAAGTCATACCCAAGAGCTTTACGAAAAGAAAGCGGATATCGTTGACATTGTTAAGGCAGCTTATTTCATTTGAGCCTAAACCCCACACTAGGTGATTATTTCTCTTAAGTATGTCTATACCTTTATTTAGAATTCAAAGCTCACACAAGGTCAAGGATGATAAGCTTTTGTGTTGCTAACTTTCTCTCTGTTTTAGAAGCATCTTGCCTATCTCATTTTTTTTCTTTTTGGTCACACCCGGCAGTGCTATGGGTTACTCCTGGCTCTACATTCAGGATTACTCCGGTGGGGCTCAGGGGACCACATGGGACGTTGGGGGATTGAACCTGGGTCAGCCATGTGCGAGGCAAATGTCCTACTCACTGTGCTATCGCTCCAGCCCTGCCTGTCTCATTTTTAATGGTGTTGCTTTTATTGTTACCTTCATTTATTCTATAGTTTGAAATTTAGATTTTGTAATACAGTCTAGGGTAAACTTGTGGAGTAGAGAAATTGTAAGAGGAATACTAAGATGCACGAGTAAGTCATCAAATCCTTCGGTTAGGAAGAAAACATAATTATCTATCTTGGGATACAATTGGAGGCAATTGCTACTAGAATTTCATATGTGTGGCAAGAGGTTTCCACCAACTTTTGTTTTGAAAGTTCATGGGTGCATGTCAATCAGAGTCTAGATTTTGTAAATGATATCACGATACTTAAGCTTGTTTATCCAATTACTTCTTATCCAATACATTTTTCCTCACTATACTTCTATTGCAAATCAATTTTTTTAAACTCTAAATAAGACTTATATTCAATAGTATCTCTTTCTCTAAGGATTTCTGGAGGGAAGAATGCAGTTTGTAATTTAATTAGATTTCATCTCCAATTTGATAATAGCATTCTTCAAATTGTCAGAAACTTGAAGAGCAAGTTAAATAAACACAATTTTATGAACTGAAAAAAAGATTTTATTGACCATTAGCTTTTATAAGCTAGTTTCAAGGTAGCACCTTGTACAATCTAGTGGGTTCTCACCTTGTATTTATGGGTCGTTTTATCACTACAGGGGTTTTAGAAAGGCAATAAAAACTACTGGAGGAAGCATATATTTGAAGATACATAGAAAACTTAGTAGTGCAATTAGCATTTATATGGCTAAATGCATATTCTACTGATTTTATAAAACTCATTTCAGTATCACTACACCTTCAGAAGTCAGGAAGTTATGACTTGACTTTATATAAAACACATTAACTTGTTAGATCTTAAAATAAATTGTTGGATAACTGTTGTAGTTGACTGAATAATTGTCTAAATACTATTTTATGTTGACTAACATTAATCCTTTCTTACCATGAATGAAAAACTGTCTGGGTTAAATGTCTAAATTTGTCTCAGTCTTCAGCTCTAAGGAATCCAGCTTTTCACCTCCCACCTAAGGTTGGGTTTCGGTACTGCCTCTTTCTTTGTGTTCTCAGGAACATCAAAACCAGACCACTGTCTCCACAACCTCTCTTTTGCTGGGCTTTTCTTCAGAGTTCATCCTGCATGTATTCTTCCTGCTTGTCCTGAATCACTCCACCTCATATTTTACACTCAATCTTGTTGCTTTCCTGGACAGATCCTTCATGGCTTTGGGTGACGTGGTATATTTGACACTTGACACTTGACATCTGGTTATTAGTCAATTTTCTCGAGCGGGTGCCAGTAATATTTCCATTTGACCCTATTATGTGCCAATTTAGCCCAATTAGAGAAAAATAGGAAAGTTATGAAAATTCTTCTTGCAAGAAGCCAGAGCCCCCCCCCCCCCCCCCCCACCCCCACACACACACACACACACACACACACACACACACACACCATGATGGCTGCCATTTTCCACATCCGACTCCCCTCCCATCAGAACTCCACCCAGCAGAAGAGCTGATCACAGCTCGGTTCATCGACACCCACCCTGCAGCAGTCATTTTCAATCCTAGCCCAGGTATGCTAATCCTGAGACTCACATACATGGGGCAGAGCTGTTATTGGCTCTCCGTGTGCCCAGCCGATCACGAGGTGCCGGGAGGGATGGAGGGTTCTAGCCCTGGGCCACCACCCCAGCAGAGCCTCACAAGAAGTCAGAGGACCCCCCCACACCATGGGGGCTGCCGTTTTCCACATATGGACTCCCCTCTCGTCAGATCTCCACCCAGCAGAAGAGCTGTTCACAGCCTGGCTTCTGCGGCCGAAAAGTGGTCGTGCAGTTCATCAATAAATGCTGGAGATCAGAGGTCACTACAAGAGTATCCCACCCGCACGGCAGAGCCTGGCTACCTGTGCCGTATTTTATATGCCAAATGCCAGCGACAATTATAGACCTCATTCCCATGACCTGATGGAGTGGTTTTAGGCTCTTTATGTTCCTGGAGCAAGCAGATGCCTTTGGGCACTACTAGCATGTGACAAGACATATGGAGATGTTACTGGTGCCTGCTCAAGCAAATTGATTATGAATGGGAAGACAAGTGATGACAATTGATTTGAGGACTACCTGGTTTACAGTTCTCCAGACAATGTCAGACATATATAAATTATAGTATCAGCTAGAGACAATACCTGTGCTACTGTACCATAGACTTACTAAGCAGTTCAGTGGCAGCAGTATGACATGTGCCAGACATATAGATAATGGTCCTTCCTGGGGCTGTTTGAGGTTATCCCATCATTGTACATGGCATATTATTTATTTATCATGGAACTTTGTTGAAAGATTTAAGAAAATATTTCTGCATGTCAAGACCAATAATACAGTGTATATACACAAATGTATATCACTAATTTATACATTCAATAGGTGTGTAATAGGAACAGAATATTATGCCATTTTTATCTACAGGTCATATAACTGAACTATCACTTTAACTCTTATAAAGATGGAGTCTCAAAACTAGATCTCTAACAAGTTATGTTCTGTCCTTTACACATATCTTTTAAATTCAGCCCATGATTATTACATTATATTTCCCATTTTAAATCTCCTGGGTCTATTTTTTTAAAGATAGCAGAGTAATATATTTATTAAGACAGAATAGTAGGGGTGGAGAAAGTACAGAGGGCAGGGTGCTTGCCTGGCACGCTGCTCACTGAAGTGCATTCTCCGAGGGTAAAGTGTTTGTCTTTCATGCAGCTGACCTAAATCTAATCTCCATATGGTCCCCCAATCTCCCAGGAAGAGTCCGGAGCAGAACGCCAGGAATAAAGCACTTAGAACAACTGGCTGTGACCCCAAAATAAAAAGAAAAAATAATAAAAATCTAAAAAAGATTAATAATGGCTAATACCATTCAATTATTCCCATGTGTTAGATGTTTAATTGCCATATATTGTTATTTAATATTCATCCTACCGAAACAAATAGTACTACTTTTCCTATAACTTATATGCAAAAATTGAGCTTCAGATAATTGTCACTGTCACTGTCTTCCCATTGTTCATTGATTTGCTCGAGCGGGCACCAGTAACGTCTCCATTCATTGGGAATGAGGTACATTATTCTTACTGTTTTTGGCATATCAAATACACCACAGGTAGCTTGCACGCTCTGCCATGACTCTGGCTGGGTTCATCCCAGGGGGCCTAGTCTTTTTCTATGTCAGATCATCAACCATCCAGGGCCCGCAGGACAGAGCCCTGGGTGTAGACAAGCCTGTCTCCTGTCTGCCACCTGCCCATTCAGCCAGACACAACAGCCACACCTGCAACCTTGAGAGGCAGAGTCAATAATCATGCTTAATAAAAATAAAAATAAAATGAAATAAAATTTTTATTAAAACATTTTATAAAATGTTTATTTTCCTGACCCTGAAAGAGCCCTTAATACAGCAGCAGTAAGAAAGGCAAACAAACAGTGCCTGACAAAATTTCATGGCCATCCAAGGCTGCCAAAACGAAGAAGGACTAAAATGATTGTACTTTCAATGCACGTACACTGGCATCGGAAGCATATATTGAGGGTCTGATGCTGCAAGCAAAAAAGATCAAGTACGACATCATTGGTCTGAATGGGACGAGGAGGCGCCAATTGCATCATGCTGTATTTGAAACCAGAGAAGAATTGTTCTTTGGAACATGCGACGAAAGAGGCATCGGTGGCGTTGGTGTCCTTGTCAACACAAACTTGGCCATCAACATTGATTCATTTGAATGCCTAACAAACCCAGATAGGACGATTACACTTGAAGAGATGTGGCCCACTGCCAGAAATTTCTATCTTCATTGTCTATGCACCAACATCCGCATACAAAGAAGATGAAATTGAGAAATTCTACATGGAATTGGAGGAGTTCTATAAAAAAGATCACACCTTCTACAAGATCATAGTCGGTGATTTTAATGCCAAGATAGGACCAAGAAGATCGACTGAAGAACTCCACATCGGGACCCATGGCCTAGAATGGAACGAACAGAGTAAGAGACTATCTGAGTTCATCATGTCCACAAACACCATGCATGGGAACTCACAGTTCCAGAAAGCTGAAGCGAAACGTTGGAAATGGCAAATTCCTGGCAGACAGTTCCACAATGAAATTGACCATATCATCTTCAATCGACGGTTTTGGCTGACTAATGAAGCTGTCATCCCCAAATTCCAAACAGGATCAGACCACCGTCTCCTTCGAGCAAAATTCTACTTCCCGCAACGGGGAGAAAAGGCTGCAAAGTTTAAGAAGAGAACTCCGAGAATGACCACCAACTGGGAACTCTTTGGAACCATTGCAGCAACATGGGAAGATACCATCATTGACGACATTGATGAAGAATATAACCGACTGGTTCAGCACCTCCATGATTGTGCGAAGAATGCCGAGAGAGAGAAAGACACAAAAGGACGCCTGTCTTCAGAAACTCTCCAGCTTATTCGCCAACGTGGCAAGGCGTGAGCCTCAGGAGACCAAATGCTAACGTCAAAGCTTGCTAAACGGTGCAGAGAAGCGATAAAAGAAGACCTCAAAGACAGAAGAGCAGAAATACTGGAAGATGCAGCAGAATCCAGGAAAAGCATTCGCACTGCCCGCCTGTCCTTCGCCAACTATAAGACCAAGATGACTGCCCTCCGACGCCCTGATGGATCTATCACATCTTCCAGAAAGGCAATGGAGAAGATTATCCAGGACTTCTACTCAAATCTCTTTGATAGCCACATCCACCTGCCCACATACTAAATTCCACAGGATGGATATGTCATTCCCAACATTATCCCTTCTGAAATCCGACATGCCATCTCGTCGGTAAAGAAGGGAACAGCACCAGGCCCAGACAAAGTCAGACCCAAACACCTGAAGCTTCTGCCGTCGGTACTCATCAATACACTAGCTCGGCTCTTCACACGCAACCTGTCCGAATGCAAGGTGCCCTCCCAATGGAAAACCAGCAGGACAGTTCTACTGTACAAGAAGGGAGACATTCACGACATTGGAAACTATCGTCCCATCTGCCTGTTTTCTGTCATCTACAAGCTGTTTACACGAGTCATCCTGAACAGGATTAGCAGAACACTAGATGAAGGACAACCGTGCAGCAAGCAGGCTTCCGGAAAGGATTCAGCACAATCGACCATATCCACACGGTAACCAAGCTCATTGAGGTTTGTAGGGAATACAAGATGCCACTCTGTCTCACATTCATTGATTTACAGAAAGCCTTTGGTTCTGTGGAGACTGAAGCAGTCATCGAAGCCCCTAGCCAAACAGGGTGTTCAAACCCAATACATCAAGATCCTTCGTCAGCTGTATTACGGATTCACCACCAGGATCTCACCATTCTACAAAGAAGTGATCATTGATGTCAAAAGAGGGGTTCGACAGGGTGATACCATTTCACCAAAACTCTTCAGCTCCACCCTCGAGAACATCATGCAACAATTAGAATGGGAAGGAATGGGAGTGAAGATAGATAGTCGGCAACTACACCACCTCTGCTTCGCTGATGACATCGTTCTAATAACACCAAACATTAGCCAAGCGGCACAAATGATGGCTGACTTTGACCGAGAATGTGGAAAGATAGGTCTACAGCTGAATCTAAAGAAAACTGTGTTCATGAAGAATGAACTAGTTCCAGAGGCCCCATTCACTCTCAATGGAACAAACATCTCTGAATGCAACACTTATGTGTACCTAGGTCGAGAAATCAACATGATGAACGACCTAAAACCTGAGCTATGCAGGAGGAAGAGAGCGGCATGGAATGCCTTCAAAGGCATCGAAGAAATAGCTAAAAACACAAAGAACCTCCGGCTCCAGGCACATCTCTTTGACTCCACCGTTCTCCCTGCATTAACATACGCCTCAGAGACCTGGGCCCTATGAAAGCAGGATGAGAATGCTATTCGGGTCTCCCAGAGAGGAATTGAAAGAGCTATGCTTGGAATATCCAGCCTCACTCAAGTTTGAGAAGGAATCCGGAGTTCTGACCTCCGTCGCTATTCCAGAATCAGGGATGCTGTCTTGTTTGCCAAGGCATCAAAAATCAGATAGGCTGGACATGTAATGCGATTTGGAGACAACCGCTGGACTAGAGCCATTACCGACTGGATCCCACGGGATGTCAAAAGATCACGTGACCGCCCACCTACAAGATGG
Source organism: Cryptotis parvus (assembly GCA_021461705.1). Taxonomy (NCBI): domain Eukaryota; kingdom Metazoa; phylum Chordata; class Mammalia; order Eulipotyphla; family Soricidae; genus Cryptotis; species Cryptotis parvus. The sequence continues at coordinate 42,248 of JAJIBD010026262.1, forward strand.
TCAAACTTCCTTGTTAAGACCCTGAAGGAACGATTTGAGCTTCTTCATATTCCTGAATCAACCAGATGCCACTGGGCTACATTGGCACGTGATAGGGTCCAATGGAAATGTTACTGGCGCCCACTCGAGCAAATTGATGATTAACCTGATTCTATTGATAAAGTGAAGTGATCAATAAAAATAAAATTTATTTGGGGGTGGGGAGGTAAAAAATTATTTGGCCAGAGAGACAGTGCAGCAGGCTTGGCTCTGCCTTGCATGTAGTGACCTTTACTTTATCTGTGGACCCTCATATGGTCCCAAACACTCCAGCAGTGATCCTTCAGCACAGCCCAGTTTGACCTCAAAACAAAGTAATAGTAACAACCAGTTATGTTTTATTTCCCCCCTGTGTTTGTTCTTAAATTGTGTTTATTTGAAGAGGTCTTTTCAAGGAAGGAAGGACCTCTTCAAATAAACACAATTTAAGAACAAAAACAGGAGGGAAATAAAACATAACTTGTTGTTACTTATTACTTCCTTTTAAAGACCCTGAAGGAACGGTTTGAGGCTCTTCATATTCCTGAATAAACCCGATGCCATTGGGCTACATTGGCACGTGATAGGGTCCAATGGAAATGTTACTGGTGCCCGCTCGAGCTAATCGATGAATGATGGGATTCAAGTGATCAAGCGATGAAGTGATTTGAAGAGGTATATGTGAATAAGAGGGAACACTATCAAAACTAAGTCTGTGAAAAATCAATATGAAAGGCAGGTTTTGGGTAGATCGAAAATGTAAGTTAATGGAGCTCACTTACTTTAGTTGAAGGAGAGTTTGTATGTGAAGGAAGTAGATATGCTTTGACAAAATTCAAGCTAGTTTTCTTTTTGGAGAGATCAGATTATACAACTATTTATGGAAGGTAAACTCATGAGAAAATTATTTAAGATTAAAGGACTAGAAAAACAGTCTAAATGAATAATAACATTGGTGGGTAGTTTGAGTTTTGTACTTGAGTAGCATAACATGAACAAAATGGGAAGTGTGGGATCAGTCAATCAAAATTCAAAATTATATTTGAAATTTGAGGACAATAACATCCTACAGAACCATTTAAAGAAGACATATGCTTTTTTAAAAATGTTTTTATTATACCACCGTGAAATATACAATTACAAAGATGTTCATGTATGGGTTTCAGTCATACAGTGTTCCAGCACCCATCCCTCCACCAGTGCCCACTTCCCACCACCAATGATTCCTGATTTCCTCCTCCCTCCCCAGGTCTGCCTCTATAGTAGACACTTTGCCTCTCTCTCTTCCTTCCCTTACACATTGTGACTTGCAATACATACATTTAGAAGTTATCATGTTTTTGCCTATATTCAATGCTCAGTTCTAGGTCGGTATTATCACTTCAAAAAATTATTAGCACATTGTTTCCTTCTGTCTTTACTAACCTCTGACTCCCTCACACTTGCGGTAGATTCCACCCACTGACAAGATTTCCTGATCAAAGTTTTGCCTGGTCTTGGATAATAGTAGCATATATAGTTTTTTTATATCTCGCAAATGAATACAGTTATTTTATATCTGTTCTTTTCCCTCTGGCTAATTTCACTCAACATAATTCTCTCCATTTCCATCCATTTTAGGTAAATTTCATAACTTCATTTTCCCTAACAGCTACATGGTTGTGTAGATGTACCATAGTTTCTTTTATCTAGTTCTCTGTTCTAGGGCACTCTGGTTGTTTCCAGATTTTGGCTATTGTGAATAGTGCTGCTATGAACATAAAAGTGCAGATGGTGTGTCTGCTGTGTGTTTTTTTGCCTCCTAGGGTATATTCCCATGAGTGGTATGACTGGGTCAAATGAGGCTCAATTTCTCTTTTTGGGGGTTTGTTTGGAGGACATATCTGGAAGTGCTCAGAGTTTGCTCCTTATTGTGTTCAAGAAATCACTCCTGGGCTCTGGAAACCATAGGAGGTGCCAGAGATCAAACTAAACCACATGCAAGAAAAGTGCCCTGTCTCCCGCGCTATCTCCACAAAGAGTTTTTAAAGCCACATGCTTGGCTTTCGTTTTAACTTCTTGTTTTCTGTTTTTTGCTTGGTTTTTTTTTGGCCGCACCAACCATGCTCAGGGGGTTACTCTTGACTTTGCACTCAGGAATGACTCCTGCTAGTGCTCAGGGACCATATGGGATGCTGGGGATCAAACCCATGTAGGTCGTTTGTGAGGGAAATATCGCCCACACGTGCTATAGCTCCGGCCACTCTAACTTCTTTCAAGCTTGGCAAACACACTCCCTTTCAGGAAATACAAGACATTAGAATATTTCCCGAGAACCAGCCTGAACAATTTACAATTTGTTGTAACAAATTTCCTCATCTTTGCCCAATAATTCACTTAAAATGCTATGATTGCACACAAACTCTGAGCACATGAAGTATTCCTGAATGGAATCACCCAATATTTGAGAAAAGTGTCCTCTCTTTTAGTTTCCATCCAGGGAACATGATATATCCATAAATGGAGTGAACAGTCATGTCAGTGTGGAAACAGGCAAATGCCCTCCCACTTGCACTGTCGCTCTGGCCCACAATTTCATGACTGTAATCTCACACCTCAATGTATAAGGGCAGAGAGCACTACCGAGAGTCCAGTTGCCATCACTCTACCAAAATACCACACAACTCAGCCCTTCCGCTCTTCACGCCATTCTGTCTAACTGCCACCATAATTTTTTACAGAACCTCAGAGATATTTTCCTGTGTTTTTCTCAGTATGTTTGCTTCAGTTATAAAATTGTATTTTTAAGCGATGAAAATAATTCTAGTGGATTAATACAATCTGCACAAATGCACTTTACAATAACCAGAGGTTATTTGTAAAACCAATAATGATCATAACTCCACATAAAACTATTGCTTCTTACAAAAAAAAGCATTAGATGGAATCATGGGTATTTATGAGTTGTAAAATGCAAGAGAAAAACATAAGCTCAGAGTATCTCTTCGAAAAGTGGGAATTGGATTTTTAGCCTTACCCTTTAACTCCTTTGATGAAGAAGCTGGTAGCATAGTCTATCCTAAAAATATCTTTTCAATGTGTAAAGTAACTGTGTTCCCTTGAGAGCTAAGTGATGTTTTGAACTATTTGAATAATTGCTTCTGACAATATATAACTCAGCATGATTTTCCAATAAATAACTTAATTTTAAATGTCTAGTTATTGAAAGGAAACTATTTCTAAAGAATATTATTATTTCTCTGGTGTTTACAGTTCATTATTTAGAATACATGGAAATAAGCAATAAGAAACATACTGAGAAAAACACAGGAAAATATCTCTGAGGTTCTGTAAAAATTATGGTGGCAGTTAGACAGAATGGCGTGAAGAGCGGAAGGGCTGAGTTGTGTGGTATTTTGGTAGAGTGATGGCAACTGGACTCCTCGGGTAGTGCTCTCTGCCCTTATACATTGAGGTGTGAGATTACAGTCATGAAATTGTGGGCCAGGAGCGATAGTGCAAGTGGGGAGGGCATTTGCCTCACACACAGCCAATCAGGTTCAATCAGGCATGTCATGTGACCCCCGAGCACTTCCAGGAGTAACCCCTGAGCATCGCTGGGCATGACCTCCCAACAATTATATGGTGTGCTAATGCAATGATAAATAATAGAATATGAAAAAACTACAATCTAGTTTAAAAACAATGCCAAGATGCCAACTCTTATGTCCAAATAGGGTCTTTACATGAGTAAAGACAAATTTTGTCTTCACTTTTTTTTAAACTCAGCTCATGTTTATCATGTACCTACCTTGTGTTGAGAATTAGACAAAATATCAAAGGTGTAAATTGAATGTTGCACTATGGAAATTTGACCTTTTTATGGAGTGTGGCTCATAGACAGGAAGAGAATTTTCAGGCTAACAGGGAATAAGCTAATATCCAAGTGACTGGTCTTTAAGTATATTATTGTTCACTTAGGGACATCAAATTCTATTCTCTGCCTCCAATTTTTATTCCTTGTCTCCATGACAACTAGGTTATTAGAACGATTCTGATATTCTGAATTGCAATCCTTAAGGTTTTCTTTTGACTAAGGAATATACATAACGAGTGGTCAAATTATAATGTGAGATGTTGCAGTACTGAAGCAAGCTGAATGTAAGATTTCTCACTACAACAGTAGAAGCTTTTCGGACATATAAACTATAGATACTTTTAAGTTTAGAGTAATTGTGGGAAGCAAAGATTAGTCCTATCCACAGAGGGGATTATTCTAATTACATGGATTCTCTCTGCAAAAATACCTGGAACATATGAAAATAATAGTTTTAGGCAAAAGATACCAACTTAATGTCAGGAAGGCAGGTATATTAAATCATCATGAAGGAACAAACCAATAGTAAGCAATGCTGAGCCAAGGACTTTTCCATTACCAATGAAATAATCTTTGTCTACCTTACGATAAGCACGTTTGCTATATTTAAATAAACATTGTTGCTTTGAATTACATTTATTATGTAAGAAGTTGAATTCAGTACAATATGTCCTGTAGGAGGTTAAAATTGAATGCAACAATCAGTTGGTTTTATCTGAGTATCATCATGTTTTTTATCTTTTTATTATATTTTTTATTACTGGTTTTGGCATATTGAATACACGTCAGACAGCTTGCCAGGCTCTGCTGTGTGGGTGTATACTTATATATATAATATACATGTATTATATTATACATATAATACGTACATTATATGTATATTTCTATATTATACATATTTATATATATTTTATTATTAAAATATATAAAAATATATATTTTAACATACCTGCCTTCCTGACATTAAGTTGGTATCTTCGCCTAAAACTATTATTTTCATATGTTCCAGGTATTTTTGCAGAGAGAATCCATGTAATTAGAATAGACCCCTCAGTGGATGGGACTAATCTTTGCTTCCCAGAATTACTCTAAACTTAAAGTATCTGCAGTTTATACAGATAAAGTATCTGTAGTTAATTTTATTATATTATATTTAATATAATTTTTATATTATATAAAATATATTATATATAATATATATTATATATTATATATATTGTATATATATATTGAGAGACAGACATGAGGCAGAGCTGCTACTGACTCTCACGGTGCCCAGCCACTCATGAGGTGCCGGGAGGGATGGCAGGTTCTAGCCCTGGCCCACCACCCCAGCAGAGCCTCACAACAAGCCAGACGACCCCCACTCCATGAGGACCTCCATTTTCCACATCCGGACTTCCTCCTCGTCAGAACTCAACCCAGCAGACCAGCCTATCACAGCATCGGCTTGCGCAGCCACTTGTGGCTGCACGGTTCATCAATAAATGCTGTATTTTGAGATGACTACAAGAGTATACTACCCACACGGCAGAGCCTGGCAAGCTACCCGTGTCGTATTTGATATGCCAGATACCAGTAACAATTATAGACCTCATTCCCATGACCTGATAGAATGGTTTGAAGCTCTTTATGTTCCTGGAGCAAGCAGGTTCCCTTGGATCTACTTGCATGAGACAGGTCATATGGAGATGTTACTGGTGCCCGCTCGAGCAAATCGAAGATAAACGGAAGACAGTGATACAGTGATATTGTTTTATTTTATTTTTTATGTGTACCTAAGTCGAGAAGTCAACATGGTGAACGACCTAAAACCTGAATTGAGCAGGAGCAAAAGAGCGGCATGGACTGTCTTCAAAAACATCGAAACAATAGCCAAAAGAACAAAGAACCTCCAGCTCTGGGCACATCTCTTTGACTCCACCATTCTCCCTGTATTAACATATGCTTCAGAGACCTGGGCCCTACGAAAGCAGAATGAGAATGCTATTCGTGTCTCCCAAAGAGGAATAGAAAGAGCCATGCTTGAAATATCATGCCTCACTCAAGTGAGAGAAGGAATCCAGAGCTCCGACCTCCATCACTATTCTAAAATCAAGGATGCTGTCTCATCTGCCAGAACATCACAAATTAGATGGGCTGGTAATATAATGCTATCTGGAGATGACCATTGTGCTAGAGCTGTTACTGATTGGATCCCGCGGGATGTCAAAAGATTGCGTGGCTGCCCACCTGCAAGATGGTTAGACTTTCTTATCAAGACCCTAAACAAACAGTTCGAGGCTCTTAATATCCCTGAAACAAAGAGATGCCATTCGGCTATACTGGCACATGATAGGGTCAAATGGAAGCATTACTGGCACCCGCTTGAGCAAATCGATGAATAACGGGATATCAAGTGATCAAGTGATCAAGTGATTATATTTTTAAGTATTTTGCATTTTAAAAATAATGGTGTAGATTACAAGTAAGCTATGGAGAAATTTATGCAAAATTTAAGTCACTGTCACTGTCTGCCACTGTCTTCCCGCTCATAGTCGATTTGCTCGAGCGGCACCAGTAACATCTCCATATGACCTGTCTCATGCAAGTAGAGCCCAAGGGCACCTGCTTGATCCAGGAACATGAAGAGCCTCAAACCATTCCATCAGGTCATGGGAATGAGGTCTATAATTGTTACTGGTATCTGGCATATCAAATATGACACGGGTAGCTTGCCAGGCTCTGCCGCAGGTAGCATACTCTTGTAGTCATCTCAAAATCCAGCATTTATTAATGAACTGTGCTACCCCAAGCGACCGCAGGAGCCAGGCTGTGATAGGCTGGTCTGCTGGGTGGAGTTCTCACGAGGAGGAAGTCCGGATGTGGAAAATGGAGGTCCTCGTGGAGTGGGGGGGGTCGTCTGGCTTGTTGTGAGGCTCTGCTAGGGTGGCGGGCCAGAGCTAGAACCTGCCGTCTCTCCCCAGCACCTCATGAGCCGCCTGGGCACAGAGAGCCAGTAGCAGCTCTGCCCCATGTCTGTCTCTGGATCACCATACCTGGGCCGATTAAAAAGACTGCAGCAGGGTGGATCTCGATGAGGCGGGCTGTGATAGGCTGGTCTGCTGGGTGGAGTTCTGATGAGGGGGAAGTCCGGATGTGGAAAATGGAGGTCCTCATGGAGTGGGGGTCATCTGGCTTGTTGTGAGGCTCTGCTTGGGTGGCGGGCCAGGGCTAGAACCTGCCATCCCTCCCGGCACCTCATGAGCGGCTGGGCACAGTGAGAGCCAGTAGCAGCTCTGCCCCATGTCTGTCTCTGGATCAGCCTAAATATAAAATTTAAGTTCATATATGAAATTGGTTACTATATTGTATGTGAAAACATTTTCTTTTTGCATACTGCTGGAGAGACAATTATTGGTTTTCTTTGTGTTTCTAATACCTTCAATAGCAAGTGAAAGGTGTCGAATTTCATTTTCTGGAGTTGAGTTTCTAGATGAAAGTTGGATAATTTATTATTAAAAACAAACTTACATTCATCAAATAATACTCTAGAATATTGTTGACAACATTTTTATCACATATTAATTATGCTTATTGTTTTTCCCTTTTCTTGGAAATTTTTTCCTCCAGAAACTCATCACATATACAGGGTATAATTAATATATCCATGTTATAGAGGGTTTCTAATTAATCACTATCACTATCACTATCTTCCCGTTAATCATCTACTTGCTAGAGCGGGCACCAGTAATATCTCCATATGTCCTGTCTCATGCTAGTAGAACCCAAAGGCATCCACTTGCTCCAGGAACATAAAGAGCCTCAAACAATTTTATTAGGTCACTGGAATGACATAATATAAATGTTACTGGTATTTGGCATATCAAATACTACACGAACAGCTTGCCAGGCTTGCCGTGCAGGTGGCATACTATTGTAGTCAACTATAAATAAAACATTTATTGGTGAACCGCGCAGCTGCTAGCGGCCATGAGAGCCGGGCTGTGACAGTCTGGTCAGCTGGGTGGAGATGTGACGAGAGGGAAGTCCGGATGTGGAAAATGGTGGGCCCCATGGAGTAGGGGAGGGTGGTCTGGCTTGTTGTGAGGCTCTGCTGGGGTGGCAGGCCAGGGCTAGAACCTGACATGCCTCCCGGGCGCCTCACGAGCAGCTGGGCACAGGGAGAGCAAGTAGCAGCTCTGCCCCATGTCTGAGAGTCTCTGGTTCAGCATACCTGGGCCAGATTGAAAAAAAAACTGCTGCAGGGTGGCTGTGGATGATCCGGGCTGTGATAGTCTGGTCTGCTGGGTGGAGTTGTGACGAGAGGGAAGTCCAGATGTGGAAAATGGCGGCCCCCCATGGAGTGGGGGAGGGTGGTTTGGCTTGTTGTGAGGCTCTGCTGGGGTGTCAGAGCCTTCTAATGAATGCAGACCAAAAATATTAGCTATCACTGATCCTAATCTGAAAAATATTTAAATAGAAAAACTAAACTTGAGATGAAAGTTGCAACTAAATTACATCTAAGTCTGAAGTAGATTAAATCACAAAGTAATTTGTCTGCCAACCACATGGTATTAGATCATGTGGAGACAATAGCTATGTTTTCCGTGGCAAATAACCTGAAAATTTTACCTTGTTTAATAATTTAAATAGTTCCAACAGCTGCACTGAGAAAATATTTTATATATGTTTAGAATTGTGACACAGATCGCTGCCAGCAAGGTGTGGGGGTTTCTCTGGGCTCCTCCGAGGCTCCATCGGGATGGTGGACTCGGTCGGAAGTTGCTCTCGTGGTCCATGGAGTGCAGGGGGGTTCAACGGGGAAAGCTGGTTTCTCCTCTGCCGGGTGTACCTGTGTCGAGATTAGGTCGAGAATTAGGTCGAGAAGTCAACATGATGAACGACCTAAAACCTGAGCTGCGCAGGAGGAAGAGAGCAGCATGGAATGCCTTCAAAGGCATCGAAGAAATAGCTAAAAGGACAAAGAACCCCAGGCTCCGGGCACATCTCTTCGACTCCACCATTCTCCCTGCATTAACATACGCCTCAGAGACCTGGGCCCTCACGAAAGCAGGATGAGAATGCTATTCGGGTCTCCCAGAGAGGCATCGAAAGAGCTATGCTTGGAATATCACGCCTCACTCAAGTGAGAGAAGGAATCCGGAGTTCTGACCTCCGTCGCTATTCCAGAATCAGGGACGCTGTCTCGTTTGCCAAGGCATCGAAAATCAGATGGGCTGGACATGTAATGCGATTTGGAGATGACTGCTGGACTAGAGCTGTTACCGACTGGATCCCACGGGATGTCAAAAGATCACGTGGCCGCCCACCTACAAGATGGTCAGACTTCCTTGTTAAGACCCTGAAGGAACGGTTTGAGGCTCTTCATATTCCTGAATCAACCAGATGCCATTGGGCTACACTGGCACATGATAGGGTCCAATGGAAATGTTACTGGCGCCCGTCGAGCAAATCGATGAATAACGGGATTCAAGTGATCAAGTGATGTTTAGAATGAAAATAAAAATGTCCAGCAAGTGACTCACATAGTTGATTTAAGGATGATTATTTGCAAATGGTCCTTTAAGATTATAGGGACTATGGAAAGGTGGTTATAAATTTTGTTTTATGCATTGTCCAATGTCACAACAGCAAAAGGACTATCACTATCACTATCTTCCCGTTCATCATCGATTTGCTCGAGCGGGCACCTGTAACATCTCCATATGTCCTGTCTCATGCAAGTAGAACCCAAGGGCACCTGCTTGCTCCAGGAACATAAAGAGCCTCAAACCATTCTATCAGGTCATGGGAATGAGGGCTATAATTGTTATGGGTATTTGGCATATCAAATACGACACGGGTAGCTTGCCAGGCTCTGCCGTGTGAGTAGCATGCAAAAGGACTATTTGCTTTTTATATTTGCTTTTATTTTTACTTGGGAAAGCGTTCCCCAAGCATAGTCCGCATCCCAGAGATGCCCTCCCTTCCATTCTCAGCCAAGCGGGCAGCGGGTTGATGCTGCAGAACTGCTCAGACCCTGGGCACAGGAATTCAAGACTTACCTGGACAGTCCCCGCCCCTCTTAGTGCCTGGGGGCCTCAACTCTCATACACTGAGTGCTCAGAGACCTCTAAAGCTGCCTTCAGTAATGTTTGGGGCTAGTTAGCTACAGGGGATCAAACTGGGTTCAGTTACATGCAATACATGTGACTTCAACCTGAACTATCTCTCCTATGCCCCATTCATCTTTAAAAGTTCTGGACTTTCATCTTTGAACAAACTTGTCACATATGAAGCTTGAATTAAAGTCATGACAAGCCTGTACTTTCTTGAGCTTAAATAACTCAGTTTGGCCAACATTTTATGTTTGAACAGAAGACTGGACTTAATTCAATTTTCAAAGGGAATGAATAAAAGACTGCAAAGGTAATGGAAATACACCATCCCATCAATATAAGGTAAGGAAAGCAAAGGGGAAATGCGGAGGAAAACAATTCTTGAAGGACATGAAACTAAGGCAGAGAACCGCTTCTCTACTGTATGGAGGATAATGTAAGAAGATGGAATAAAAGCAGTTAAAAAGGAAGGCAGCAGAAATATTGCTTCAGAAATGCTTTTAGGATTTCTGCAAATCTTAGCCATTTAAAAATATATTCTTTCATTTGGTTTCAACAATTGTTATGCACCAATTTAATTCTGATGTTTTTGATTGCATGTTAAACTAGCAAACTAAAACTTAGCAAATAAAACTAGCATACAGAAAGTAAGAAATGGATAAGATTTAGGATATGAGATGGGGGTTTGAATTTAGGCATTTTCCCCTTGACTTAATCATCTATCCTGATGTTGGGTACAACAAAATAAATCAAGAGCAAACTAGAGTTTAGACAAGTCAGAAGATATAGATTCATTTTATTCAGAGGTTCAAAACTTCTAGATATATACATTCAAGTTCAAACCTGAAAGCATAAACAATGTCTTCGTATTTTTCACTTACTTATCAACAATATGTTACCTAGACAAACAGGTGTGGAATAGTGAACTGAATGTAACAGACCAGCACACTAACTTCTGATGAGCCAAACTACGCTAGAAGAAGAATCATTGATTAAAATACGCTGGTATGTGAGTGGAGGCTGACAGATAAATTGACAAAGCACTAAAGAATATTCCATAACTGGAGAAATAGAAACATACATAAGAAGATATTAAAATCAAAGTTGGTGTCTTGAAATAATTCACCATTGAAAGTAGAGTAATTTTTCAGTAGAAATTTGGTACATGAATTATCACATAACGCATATATTTTCTTCATTGTTTTGAGAACAGTTGCATGTAAAGGCTAATTGTTCATAAACTGTAGCATCACTGTAGCATCTAATCACAGATTACAAAATAAAACAATTCAGCAGCATCTACAGTCACAAGTTTAAGAAAACACAGACCCAAACTATGTTTATTCATATGACCCTACATATTGATATTTTATAGCCGAGAAACTTACAGATTCATTAGTTCATGAGTTTACTTATTTGGGGGTTCTGTCTGTGAAACAAAGGGTTAACGAGGAAACAGAACTGTGACAGTAAGGGATGAATTCAAATCTAAATATCTCTAACTCTCTGTAATAGTAGTAATAAACCTAAGGAAACATCGTAAGACTGTCAATTCCATCCCCTTCTGCTCTGTTAAGCAGAGGCAGACAAAGTCAACATCAGTTGTGCCAACTGTATGTCATTATTTCTCCTGTTAGGGAAACAATTAAAAACATTCCCAAGAGAGGCTAAACTTTCATATCTATGTATTGAGAATTCCTTGTATCCTCTTGAGTGTATCTGCAATATGCAGATTGAGTTTTAATAAATGACTGTGGTAAATTGAATCTGGAACTCTGGGTTATAATCATCTCACTGCATCTGAAAGCTGGTGCTGAGCCAGGGGTGAGGTTGTTCTGATCACTTTCAAGCATGACTAAGACACCTTAAAGTCTCTTGACTTGGTGATCATGCTGGTATCAGCATGCAAGTACTTTCTTAATATCTTATACCACCGTGAGATATACAGGTACAAAAATGTTCATATTTGGGATTCAGTCATACAGTGTTACAGCACCCATCCCTCCACCAGTGCCCATTTCCCACCACCAATGTCCCCTGATTCCCCCTTCTCCAGCCTGCAGCAATTTTCATTTATCTCTCTCTCTCTCTCTCTCTCTCCTCTCTCTCTTACACATTGTGACTTTAAATACATACATTTGGAGGTTATCATGTATATCCTTGTGCCAACTTTCTATGCTCAGTTCTACACTGATATTATCATTTACCATATTATTAGTACACTGTTCCTTTCTCTGTGTTACCTAACCTCTGACTCCCACACATTTGCAGTAGGTTCTACCCACTGATAAGACCTTCTGATTCATGTTTTTACTGGCCTTGGATATTAGTATCATGCTTTCTTTTATATCCCACAAATAAATGCAATAATTCTATATCTGTCCTTTTCCCACTGGCTAATTTCACTCAGCATGATACTCTCCATGTCCATCCATTTATAGGAAAATTTCATAACTTCAGATTTCCTAACAGCCATATAGTATTCCATTGTTTAGATGTACCACAGTTTCTTTATACAGTCATCTGTTCTCAGGCACTCTGGTTGCTTCCAGATTCTAACTATTGTGTATAGTGCTGAATATAGATGTAGATGGTGTTTTCAATGTGTGTTTTTATCCTCACAGGATGTATGCCCAGAAATATTATTTCAGGTTCAAATGGAAGCTCAATTTCGAGTCTCTGGAGGAATGCCCACATTATTTTCCAAAAAGGCTGTACCGAAAAGAAAAGAGAAAAAGGAATATTAAGAAAATGATCACATTCACAATCGTGCCATAGCTTAATTAAGAGTATAAAGGACCTGTACAAAAAAATCTACAAGACACTGCTTCAAGAAATAAAGAGGACATGAGGAAATGGAAACATTCCCTGTTCATGGATTGGGAGAATCAACATAGTCAAACTGGTAATACTTCCTAGAGCTTTATACAGATTCAATGAGGTCCCTATAAGGATATCCATGACATTCTTCAAAGAAATTGATCAAACTCTCCTAAAATTTGTAAGGAATAATAAACCCCCACGGATAGCTAAAGCAATCCTTGGGAAAAAGAAGATGGGAGGCATCGCCTTCCCAACTTCAAACATTATTACAAAGCAGTAGTAGTTAAAACAGCACGGTATTGGAATAAAAACAGACCTGTAGACCTATGGAATAGAGTTGAGTATCCTGACACCCATCCTCAAATACTTAATTTTTTATAAAGGAGCAAAAAGTATGAAATGGAGAAAGGAAAGCCTCTTTAACAAGTGGTGTTGGGAAAAGTGGTGTTGGGAAAAGTTACATATAAAAAAAGAATTTGGACCTCTGTCTAACACCATGCACAAAAGTCAGATCAAAATGGATTAAAGATCTCAATATCAGACCTGAATCTATAAAGTGCATCTGAAAATATAGGAAAAACCCTCCACGACATTGAAACTAAAGACATCTTCAAATATGAAACACTACAAACAAAGCAATTGGAAGCAAAGATAAACATATGGGACTGCATGAAACTAAAAAAAACTTCTTCACCTCAAAAAAAAAACTGACCAAGATACAAAGACAGTCCACAGAATGGGAAAGAATATTCACCCAATACCCATCTGATAAGGGGTTAATATCAAAAACATATCAGGCACTGACAGCACTTTTAAAAGAAGAAAACGGCCAACCCCATCCAAAAATGGGGGAGAAAAAATGAACAGAAACTTCGACAAGGATGAAATTTGAATGGTAAAAGGGCAAATATTTTCTTAATTGGATCATAACTTCAAAAGCTATGAGCAGTGGGACTGGAGCAATAGTAGAGTGGTTGGGGCGTTTGCTTTTCGGGTGGCTGACCCGGTTTAATCCCCGACATCCCATATGGTCCCCTGAGCATCGCCACAAGTAATTCCTGTGCAAAGAGCGAGGAGTAAACCCTGAGCATTGCCAAGTGTGACCCAAAAAGCAAAAAAAAAAAAAAAAAAATCAAAACAAAATTATGAGCAGGAAGTTCCAAGATTATGTATAAGATCACAAAAGCATAATGTTCTCAGTCACTTTATCACTCATTGAAGATAAACAATTGAGCAATTAACCTGACCAAAGATTTGTATTGGTCTATTACTTTATATATGCTTGTGGATTTATACATAGACAAGGAGCTTTCATGAATGTTTTTGATTTAGTATTGAAATGACTCAATTTTTTAAATACTATCATCAATTAGAAACCTAGAGAGATCACTTGATCACTTGAATCCCGTTATTCATCGATTTGCTCGAGCGGGCGCCAGAAACATTTCCATTGGACACTATTACGTGCCAATGTAGCCCAATGGCATCTGGTTGATTCAGGAATATGAAGAGCCTCAAACCGTTCCTTCAGGGTCTTGACAAGGAAGTCTGATCATCTTGAAGGTGATCTTTTGACATCCCGTGGGATCCAGTCAGTAATGGCTCTAGACCAGCGGTTGTCTCCAAATCACATTACATGTCCAGCCCATCTGATTTTCGTTGCCTTGGCAAATGAGACAGTGTCCCTGATTATAAATAGCGACAGAGGTCAGAACTCCAGATTTCTTCTCTCACTTGAGTGAGGCATGATATTCCAAGCACAGCTCTTTCAATTCCCTCTCTGGGGGACACGAATAGCATTCTCATCCTGCTTTCGTAGAGCCCAGGTCTCTGAGGCATATGTTAATGCAGGGAGAACGGTGGAGTCAAGGAGATGTGCCCGGAGCCAGAGGTTCTTTCTCCCTTTTAGCTAATTCTTCGATGCCTTTGAAGGCATTCCATGCCGCTCTCTTCATCCTGCGCAGCTAAGGTTTTAGGTCATTCATCATGTTGATTTCTCGAACTAGGTACACATAACTGCTGCATTCAGAGATGTTTGTTCCATTGAGAGTGAATGGGGCCTCAGAAACTAGTTAATTTTTCATGAACATAGTTTTCTTCAGCTTCAGCTGTAGACCTGTCTTTCCACATTCTCGGTCAAAGTCAGGCAGCATTTGTGCCGCTTGGCTAATGTTTGGTGTTATTAGAACGATGTCATCAGCGAGCGGAGGTGCTGCAGTTGCTGACCATCTATCTTCACTCCCATTCCTTCCCATTCTAATTGTCGCATGATGTTCTCGAGGGTGGTGCTGAAGAGTTTTGGTGAAATGGTATCACCCTGTTGAACCCCTCTTTTGACATCAATGATCACTTCTTTGTAAAATGGTGAGATCCTAGTGGTGAAGTCGTAATACAGCTCATGAAGGATCTTGATGTATTGGGTTTGAACACCCTGTTTAGCTAGGGCTTCGATGACTGCTTCAGTCTCCACAGAATCAAAGGCTTTCTGTAAATCAATGAATGTGAGACAGAGCGGCATCTTGTACTCCCTACAAACATCAATGAGCCTGGTTACTGTGTGGATATGGTCAATTGTGCTGAATCCTTTCCGGAAGCCTGCTTGCTCCCATGGTTGTCCTTCATACAGTGTTCTGCCAATCCTGTTCAGGATGACTCGTGTAAACAACTTGTAGATGACGGACAACAGGCAGATGGGGCGATATTTGCCAATGTCGTGAATGTCTCCCTTCTTGAACAGTAGAACTGTCCTGCTGGTTTTCCATTGGGAGGGTACCTTGCATTCAGACAGGTAGTGTGTGAAGAGCCAAGCCAGTGTATTGATGAGTACCTACGGCAGATTCTTCAGGTGTTCGGGTCTGACTTTTTCTGGGCCTGGTGCTGTTCCCTTCTTTACCGACGGGATGGCATGTCGGATTTTAGAAGGGAGAACGTTGGGAATGACATATCCATCCTGTGGAATTTGGTCTGTGGGCAGGTGGATGTGGCTATCAAAGAGATTTGAGTAGAAGTCATGGATAATCTTCTCCATTGCCTTTCTGGAAGATGTGATAGATCCATCAGGCGTCGGAGGTTAGTCATCTTGGTCTTATAGTTGGCAAAGGACAGGCAGGCGGTGCGAATGCTTTTCCTGACTTCTGCTGTATCTTTCAGTATTTCTGCACTTCTGTCTTTGAGGTCCTCTTTTATCGCTTCTCTGCACCTTTTAGGAAGCTTGGACATTAGCATTTGGTCTCCTGAGGCTCGCGCCTTGCCATGTTGGTGTATGAGCTCGAGAGTTTCTGGAGGCAGGCATCCTTTGTGTCTTTCTCTCTCTGGGCATTCTTCGCACAATCATGGAGGTGCTGAACCAGGTGGTTGTATTTTTCATCGATTTCGTCTATGGTCCTATTTTCCCATGTTGCTGCAATGGTGCCAAAGAGTTCCCTGTTGGTGGTCGTTCTGGGGAGTTCTCTTCTTAAACTTTACAGCCTTTTTTCCCTGTTGCGGGAAGTAGAATTTTGCACGAAGTTGATGGTGGTCCGATCCTGTTTGGAATTTGGGGACAATAGCAATATCGGTCAGACAAAACTGTCGATTGAAGATGATGTGGTCAATTTCATTGTGGAACTGTCACCAGGAGATTTCCATGTCCAACGTTTTGCTTCAGCCTTCTGGAACTGTGAGTTCCCATGAATGGTCTTGATGGACATGATGAACTCAGAGAGTCTCTCACCCAGTTCGTTCCATTCTAGGTCATGGGTTCCGATGTGGAGTTCTTCAGCCGATCTTCTCGGTCCTATCTTGGCATTAAAATCACTGTCTTGATTTTGTAGAAGGTGTGATCTAGTTTATAGAACTCCTCCAGTTCCATGTAGAATTTCTCAATTTCATCTTCCTTGTATGTGGATGTTGGTGCGTAGACAATCAAAATAGAAATTGCTGGCAGTGGGCCACATCTCTTCAAGTGCAATTGTCCTATCCGGTTTGTTCGGCATTCAAATGAATCAATGTTGATGGCAATGTTCGTGTTGACAAGGACACCAACGCCACTGGTGCCTCTTTTGTTGCATGTTCTCTTAATGTCTTCTAAGAGAGATATTAAGTCATATTCATAACATGGTCATCCCACTAGAAGAGACATAGGTGGGATTTGAGCTAGACAATAGGAGCTTAGATCACGTCCTTTTAGCCATGGCATTGTTTAGGCCCCTATTGTGCAGTGGGTTTGGAGCTTACTTTGCATGTGGCAGACCCGGGTTCTATCTCTTCGTCCACATATGTTTCCTGGAGCCCCTGCAGGAGTATTTCTGAGCACAGAGTCAGGAGAAAGTCCTGAGCAGAATCAGATGTGGCCAAAAATAAAACAGTAAAATAAACCTAAACACACAAAGGCAAAGGAAGTAACATAAAATCTAGGGGCATACTATGGGAAGTTCCCACTCACTTCTCCAAAGGAAAGCTAATTATTTCATACAGTTTTTCTGTAAAGTCACAACGCTGTGATGTCATGTCAAGATGAATAATTTTTAGGAAAGAGTTGAGACAAAGAGCTCCATGTGAACGAGAATGTCCTGGCTCCCATGGAGAAAATGATTGGGCACTACATGACTTCCTGTCCAGGAAGATGACAGAGCAACCCATCCCTGGGATGGAGCAAACTTGAACACTTTTGCCCCTACCGTAGAGAGTACAAAGTCCCAGGGATCAGGTGCTCATTGTTTTCTCATTGCTGGACTCTATTAAAAATGTAATAGATGGACTGAATCCATAATGATAGACTTTTCAAAATTAAAATCTTAATTTATGCCCATTTAAGTAATATCAACTATTTTAAGCTAGATAAACACTTCTTACTAAAAAAGAGAATTGATGCCAGTGATATATTTCAGAAGGAAATTAAAAAAAAAACACAAAGACACCAGCAAATCAAGTTTCTCTGAAATTCTCATTTACTATACTCATTCAGAAATTTTTTTTTTTTGCTTTTTTGCATCACACCCGGTGATGCTCAGGGGTTTCTCCTGGCTCTTCACTCAGAAATTACTCCTGGCGGTGCTCGGGGGACCATATGGGATGCCAGGGATCGAACCTGGGCCAGCATGGGCCGGCCGCCTACAAGGCAAACGCCCTACCGCTGGGCTATTGTTCTGGCCCCTCATTCAGAAAATTTTAAGAGAGCAATTTTGAAGAGGAAGTTATGGCAGTGATGGCTGATGTAGTACAAGTTTTGGACTTGGAAAAAGGACAAATCTGAACAATAGCTTTTTGCCTTTTAAATTATTCTAAGCAAATGATATTTTAGGGGTTCCACCACCTGATTTCCATGGGAAGATTTTGAATCCTGCACCGAAGACTTGAGATTTACTAGTCTGAGCACCCAGAAAAAAACCCACATTCAAAAGCTAAAATTTCCTTTATTTTAAGTTATTCTCTACCTTGAGTATTCTTATCTGAATGACCCTTTTCTTGGACATTCTCACATCCACATCTACCAAAATTTCCCTGTTCATGTCAATACTTTTCTAAATTGTTATTTTTACTGCTACCTTCAGAGTCTATCTGTGGCTATATATCCTTATATGGAAAGAAAAATATTAGAAACTATTAAGAAAGAGTATTTAGAGGTGACTACAAGAGTATGCCACCCGCATGGCAAACCTGGTAAGCTGCTCGTGTCGTATTTGATATGCCAAGTACCAGTAACATTTATATTAGGTCATGGGAATTTATATTGGCCATGACCTAATATAATGGTTTGAGGCTCTTTATATTCCTGGAGCAAGCGGATGCCTTTGGGTTCTACTAGAATGAGATAGGACATATGGAGATATTACTGGGGCCCGCTCTAGCAAATAGATGATGAATGGGAAGATAGTGATAGTGATAGTGAAGAAAAAGTGCAATTAATAGATTGGATTAATAAAAAGTGCAATTAATAGATTGGATTAATAAAAGTGCAATTAATATTGCCATCCAAATAGAGTCTCGCAAGAAGCCAGAGGAACCCCCCAGACCATGAGGGCAGTTGTTTTCAACATCTGGACTCCACAGCTCGTCAGAGCTCCAATCAAGAGAAAAGCTGATCTCTCCCTGTTGATTCATCAGTAAATGCATGAGATGAGAGCCTAGTTCTGAGAGTATACCACCTACACGGCAGAGCCTGGCAAGCTACCCGTGTAGTATTTGATATGCCAAAAACCAGTAACACTTATAGACCTCATTCCCATGACTGAAGGAATAGTTTGCACTTATAGACCTCATTCCCATGACTGAAGGAATAGTTTGAGACTCTTTGTGTTCCTGGAGCGAGCAGATGCCCTTGAGCTACACTAGCACATGACAGGATGAATGGAGATGTTACTGGTGCCTGCTCAAACAAATCGATGCACAATGGGATACAAGTGAATAGATTGGTCAAAAATAGTCTTGTCATGTTAGAATAAACTGAT
Organism: Cryptotis parvus; assembly: GCA_021461705.1. Classification (NCBI taxonomy): domain Eukaryota; kingdom Metazoa; phylum Chordata; class Mammalia; order Eulipotyphla; family Soricidae; genus Cryptotis; species Cryptotis parvus. The sequence goes on from JAJIBD010026262.1 coordinate 61,474, forward strand.
GCCAACCACTGATGTAAAGTATCTCTGAACACTACGATTCATTAATTTACAAAAAAAAATAGCATATTACATTATTTTCTCACGGGGACAGGATGACTCATTACTCATACTTCTCACTTTTCTTCCCCTGACAGGAGTATCTAATTTTTTTCAGATAAGTTTCTCCTTTTTTTAGATAAGTTTCCTTCTTCATTATTCATTATATATTTAATAATTTAGCTAAGAACACTGTCTAACATAGTTTCACTGCAGGTTGCTGGCATGTATAACTTTCAATAAGGATTCACTAACCACACACACTAATAACCCTCACATAAATAATTCAACACAGAGAGGGCACTGGAACCCTGTTATTCTGTCTAGAGAAAAGAAATTATAAATTTCTTCTACACAAGTGATGTTGCTTTTTTAATATTAGCATGTCCTAGGAAGAGCTTCCAACCCACCCCAGACAGTGCTTTCTAAAGATCTCCACACAGAGCTAAGGATTTTTTAATGTTGCATTGGAAAAGAAAGGCAAAAGAAAGAATTTTGGAAGAATGAGATGCCTGAGTAAGATTCATTGCAAAAGCTTTTATAACTTCTAACTCTTTGACCTCGAGATTTAAGCCTTCCTGCAGATCCCCGTCAGCGGGCAGGCTTGACCAATATGCTGTCCATGTGCCGTCTCATGCTGAAGATGGATGCTCCCAATCCATCAGTGCGATTTCTCTCTAAATCTATCACAGCTTAATTTTTTAGCTCAAGCGGGTGCAGCCTCACGATTTTCACTTCAGTAAACTATACAGCTCTTGCCTTTTACTCAGAACTACCAGTGAGTTTTAGGCGTTGGTGGTTACTCCAGGTTCAAGACGGAACCTCCCCTTTTAGGAAGGATGTTTCTGTTGTTCTCAACCAGGCACCATTTTTGTTTCTGGCTTTAAAGTGTCTTTGCTGTTCTTTCCTTTTCCCAAGTAGTTTTTGAATTTTCAAACTGAAACTGACTGAGAGTTGTCTCTGGATCATGGGGTTAGATGTCATTAATGCTATAACCCCATCTGCCAATTACTTTTTCAGTTGAATCTCCATGAGCTCCACGGTTGCAACGTTGTTCCTGATTGGGATTCAGTCATACAATGTTCCAACATGCAGTCTATGTCAATACTTCACCAGTTTATGTTTCCCACTACCAAAGTCCCTGTTTTCCTCGGGCCACCAAACCCCAGTCCTCTGCTCCAATCGGCCTCTACAACAGACACTTTTCTACTTTCTCTCTTTCTTTATCTCACTCTCCTTTTCCATCTGCCATTTTGAATCTACTAATTACAAAGTCTTGCTATTAGTTAACCTTTTAACAATTTGACTTCTCAATTAAACCACTGTTATTGATCTCAGAGTCTGTTTTCATTTGATATCTTTAACTCAGAATTTGTTAGCTATGAGCTCCACTACCAATGTTCTAGCATGCTCTTTCTTGTACACTGATGTGCAAGACTCCTTGTCTCAGTACCATTTGTGACATTTCAGTTCCTCTGGCACTCTGTCCTCAGACACAGACTTCAGAGATATCTGGCCCCTACTCTCTGACAAAGGTAATCTTTTCAGCATCACATGTCCAGACGGGGCCACTTACAGATAATCACTCTATCAGAAACCCTTTAGCTATAGCAAAGGAGAAAGAGGGTTAGGAAATGACCTTGACTGAGAAGCAGCATTTTCTAATGCTGAGGAAGAGATCTTCTTTCAGAGCTGTGCCCACTCACCTGAGTTGGCACAGTACCTCAAACTTTTCTCAATATTCTCTGCTGGTCTATAGTTTCTCTGATTACTAGTGAGAACATTGAGGCTGTTCTGTAGCTGCCATCGTTCTGTTGTGTATTTCTGCTCTATGAACAGAGAGTTCAATGCTGCATGGTGATATTTGATTGATTTGTAGTTGGTATTTTAGCAGTGCTTAGGACTTTCTATTGGCTCTGCACTCAGGGCTAACTCCTGGTATGCTCAGGAGACCAGATGGGTAGCCAGGGATTGAACTTGGGTCGACTGTGTCCAAAGTAAGTGCCTTATCCTCTGTACTTTTAATCCAGCTCTAATGTATTATTTTAGTGTGAGTTCTATTGAACACATTGGTGGTCATTAATTCCATGTTGGTATAAAGTAAATTTAGTTAAGTAAAACAGAATATTGAAGATTAAATCTCATATACATGTATTTATTTACAGGCAAAAATTACCTTGCCTCAGGATACACAGAGCATCTTTATTTGTTGTTGATTGTGGCCCAGAAGCAGTTGCTGGGAAAGGTGGTTCCTGTCACATGCTTCAAGTTCCAGACTCCTGTCTAACTGCACCTGTTATGGCAATTTTCAGGACTGGAGAAGGAATCTTAAAAATCAAAAACTAATTTTGGGGGCCACCTGTCTTAAATTATTTTTTGGATTTTTTCATATTTAAAGAAATCTCACATGCACATTGATATATAAAAATAGACAGGCAGTCTTTTAATATGCATGAATTTCATTTAGTGCAGTTTTATGAATTAAGCCTAGTCTCCATAGGTAAACTAAATTTCAGTTACCAAGGCATTCAGACTGTTAGCAATTGTATAAAGTGCAAACTTCTCTGCTAACTCTTCAATCCACAAATCATTCTGTGAAAAACAAACACACATTGTGACCAGTCACTAATCGCATCACATTTGTCAAGATCTGTCAGAAATTATTTCCTGCACATTTGCTTGTTATTCAGTTCACGCGGAGACAACAACAGAATGTATTCTTGCATTGCCTCTTTGTCTCCCAGTGACAAAGTCATTGAATCTTTAAAAAAAAACCTGGGTAATTAAGAGAGGGGTGGCCCACTAATGTGAGAATGCAGCAAAAAAAGTGAAGAGCAGTGTTGGAAGTGGTATTCAGAGAGAGCAGAAACGGATTTGAAAGAGATTTGCTGACTGTGGAAATGCTTGTGTTGCTACAGTTCCGAAGATGGCTGGAGGAAATCAGTGAATGCAGATTTATCAGCACAAACGTGGAACAAAGCCGCTATGAGGAAGATGAAGATATACCAGGGGAAGGAACATTGGCAACAACAGGTTGCAGTAAAATAACACCTTGAGTCTTCTTGCGACCTTGAGTACACAAAGGATGAAGGTGAATTGATCCTAACTTAAAAAGGGTCATGCTAGTGTATCTATTCTTAGGAAAAGTTCTTGTACTGAAATGTAGTTGTATAATGAGAAGTAAACAAGAATGATACTAAAACTCATCTCTTTGAAAAAAGAAATGGTGCTCAAAGCTTTGACTTATAAAATTATAATGTACTGGTGTTGGAGACATAACACAAATGCTAAGTCACTAACTTTGCATGTGGTAGACCCTGATTTGACTCTGGTGCTCCGTGGGAGAGGGTCTTTCTCCCCATCCAGTACCGCTAGTGTGATTCAGCTTCCCCAAAAGAATCAAATAAGATTGCAAAATGCTAAATCAATACAAGTTATACTTTCAATTTTTTCTATACATCTATAAATTATTGTAATGTTTTAATATTTAGGAATAAAATGTGTGAAGTTTACAGGATAATGTTGATTTTTCTCTCTAATTCTTGTGTTTACTTCACCCACTTTCACAGACAAGGCTACAGAGCTGTCGCTCATGCCAGAGGGGTGCACTGGGGCTCTGTGTTTGCCCGCATGTTCCATATTCCAGGTTCTAGGATAATTCCCCTTTTTGTAAAGTAAAACAGGTTTTATCATTGAGGTTTTCGGACAGGGACGGAGGGAAAGTGAGTGAGAGTACACATCTCAAGAGGGGAGATGCGGGCGACACACGTGCTCAGGCACCACATGTGCTCGGTCACTCAGGCTCAGACAGCACATGCACTCAGGCAGCATGAGTGCCAGTTCTTCAGTATTTTTAAGAACAAAAATAATGAATAATAAACGATTTCACTCAGCCTTGGAGAGATGGAAGGGTTTCTTGAAACACAGAAAAAAAAAGAAATTCTCCAGCTGTGGAGGAACTAAGTTCAAGGCTAAGTTAAGCACAGCCCATTTTTGGGGCGATTTGTTAATAGGAAAACCATATTAAAACTTTTGTCGTCACAAATGCAATTTTACAAAGCAATCTGGCTAGTTTAAAGCCTTTTTGGTATCCATCTGCCCATTTGCCTAGGCACTGCCAATTATTTCTTCGTTACTTGTGAGCCTAAGGTCTGGGGCAAAATCTATGATCTTGAAAATTGTGGATGGGGACAAGTATAACAGAGCTGGTCACAGCAGCTGTGATAGGGAATGAGTCTTAACCTTTACTACCAGGCTAAAAAATATACTAACGTTTATGTACTGTACAGGCCTATAGGAAGCATAAATTGTTTAGGTAGATCTGCTTGAAAGAGGAACAAATCTTGATTTGATAACCAGGTAACAAAATAAATAAATCTCAAAACCTTATGTACTAAGGGCAAATGGGAAGACAAGTGATACAAGTGATACAAAGACCAGAAACAGGACAAAAATGGTCAAAGTTTTGTGGGTGAAGTGCAGACAGCAGGAACCCTTGAGAAGTCTTCTTGTTGCAGGTGACTCACGAGAAGTGGGGAGAACAGAGGCAGCCTAGAAAAGGGCTTACTGCTTTTTCTCTACCAACCTGCCTGGGAAATCTAGAAACGATGAAAGTCTGCAATGAGACCTGCCACCAGGGGATGGTGCAGAGAGGAAGGCACCTCTCCGCACGTGGTGAACCGAGGTCTGATCCCTGGCATTCCGTGTATTCTCCCTTTCCCACCAGGAGTGATCCTTGACTGCAGACGAAAACAAATTCCCTGAGCACCACTGGGTGTGGTTCTAAAACAAAGCAAAACAAAATGAAAATGAAAATCTGTATTGAGTCTTTCCTGGTTTAGGCCTGTTGCTCACCTGGTGCTTTTATGACTTCCCAAGAGCTCATCGGCAGGGTGCTCCCCCCTTCCCCACTATGCCTGGCTTTACACATCCTTCTTTTTACTTGATCCATTTCTGCCACCCAGGAAAATGCCTGCCCTGGGGCAGGACTGGAATGTTGACTGCGAGCACCGACATGGCGGAGATGCTCAGGTCTCACCAACTCCTCAAGGCAGCTGTCGAGCCCTGCCCTAAGGCCTGCCCTGTATAGTGTGGGAAGGAGCCCTGCACCCCTTGCTCCTATCACCACTGAGTTCTTTAAGGAGACATAACCAAGGTGGGGCGGGTGCTCTCTGCAGGAAAGGGAAAGCTTGTCTTCTTGGCATGGGCTTTGCAGGAGCATGGTCTTCTATTACAAAAAATAAATGTAGGAGGTAAAATAGTGACGCAAATAGGTATGTTTAAATAAATTTACTTACAGAAATGTGATGGGCCAGCAAGAGAGCACAATAGGTGTTCAAGAGAGAACTCTGGCTCACTGTACGTGATAAAAGAGCAAAGTAGCTTCACTGGAAGAGCTGAGTATGGAAAGTTTTCATAATTACTTTTGCCCAATTCTTTATGTGAATAGAAGTTAGTAGGGCTTTCCTGATAAAAAGCCTTGAACTTCATTTTCCATACACCTGGTCTGGAATTCTGTATCTCAATAGTTTTCCAAGATGCTGAGATAGGTCTTTTGTGTCAAAGACTGCCATTCTTTTGGGATGGTTTTAAATTGCAGGCAACAATTTTCCCAATCTACTTCACCAGCTTTCCTGCACCTTCCTGTCTGCAACAGATGCAATGCAAACTATCATAAATTATGAGCAGGAGACTATGATATAAAGGCTCAAGTTTAGGGAACTAATGTCTGTAAATAACCTTGGAAATTATTTCCTATATTTTTCATCATCTGAGGAAAGAAGGTAGTACACATGAAAGCTCACTCTCTTTTTCTAATTTAGTTTTGAAAGCTCTCTCTCTCCACCCCACCTTACTATACTCACACATGTGTACCTACACCAACACCTTGTGATGTGTTTTCAAACTGGGTCTCTGCTCTATATAGTGAATGCGCTATGGATGGTTGGTACCATGGGGAGTGAGGGAGGTCACCTTGAGAAGGCAGTGAGTACTTCGCTCTGCCCTGCTAAACCCACTCTGGCCACCCAGGAAAAGCCTGGTGTGGGTTAGTACTGGTAAACTCTGCTCAACCATCTATACCACATGGATGCTCTCATCCTACAGTCCAGTGAGACAAACCTCACACTGTGTCTGAAACCCTTTAGTTCTGTGCAGCACAGGAATGGGTACCAGCACCACAACCCCGGAGTTCTCAGGAAGTCATGGACTCAGGCTAGACAGAGGAGGACTTGCTTTTTGCAGGAAAAGCAAAGTCAGTCCTCGCTCACAGCACAGGTGTTCCAGGAACTTGGCTTTCCCTTACAAAAACAATTTCAGGAGGCAAAAGAATGAAGCAAAATAGTTTTCCCTGGGAGAAATTTAGAGATACTTTTCCAAAGAGAACACTGGCTTCTCCAGATTAAAAAAAAAAAAAAAACAACAACAGAAAATGGTTTGGGGAGTTTATATAGAATTTCTCTAAATGTTCTTGGCCTGAAGTTTACTGAATACATAAATATTAAACTGGGGCAGGGTTCTTGCCTTGCATGCAACCTACCCATAATGGATTCCGACACTCGTTATGGTCCCTGGTGTTTACTAGGAGTGATCCCTGAGTGCAGGTCCAGGAGTAACCAGTGGGTATACCCCTAAAACAAAAACTAAATAAATAAAAAAAGTTAAGCTGAACCTTGTCAGAATCTTGTTCTCTAGATGATCTTTTCACATTTCTCCCGGAGCTCCAAATCCCCGCTGTCTTCTTTTCTCAGCTATTTCACCCTTCACTGGGTGGGGTCAAGGTTCTGCCATTTGCTGGGATCTCAGGATTTGCATCTCAAAGGGATGTTTTCTTCATGCCTCTGGGCTACTTCAGAGCCCTCCAATATCTTCTTAAGTTTTATTATTTCCACAAAGCTCAAACCAGGGCCTCCAGCCTTATCTGCTGGCAAGAAATGAACTTCATCAACCCAGATGCCTTAAAATCAATACATTGATTTTGTGCTTTTACAGAAAATGAAAGAATAGTTTGGGATCTGGACATACCGCAAGTAAGAAAGACCTCCAATGAATAAAACTCAAAAAATGTCCCACAATCACACCCATAGTGAGTGAATTAATACTCTTTCTCAATCTTTTGTGAGGCTTCATTTGTTTACTACTCAGTAAACCAAAAGACTCACTCTACCTTTATAGATTGCATCAAGTCCAGCCTTTTGAAGGGCTTTTAATCAGTTTATGTGATGTATTCAGAATAGTTTTTTTTTTTTTTTTTTTTTTTTTTTTTTTTTTTTTTTTTTTTTGCTTTTTGGGTCACACCCGGCAATGCTCAGGGGTTTCTCCTGGCTCTGCACTCAGGAAGTACTCCTGGCGGTGCTCGGGAACCATATGGGATGCAGGGGATCAAACCCAGGCCGGCACAGGCTGGCCGTACAAGGCAAACGCCCTACCCGCTGGGCTATTGCTCCGGCCCCCAGAATAATTTTCTTTGAGCATTCAAGGAAGTAATCAATATACCTTCTTTGTATAGAGGAGGCTGGGTTTGGCAATTTCCACAGCTGTAGAATTTCCAATTTTATCTTTGACTTTGAATTAGAAGGAAACTAACTTGAGTGAGCATAATGGGCAGAGCTGTGACTGCATTGCTGGAGAGAGCGAGCTAAAGGCTGGCTTTTGCTGGTTTGGGAAATAAGAAACTGTACTAACTAAGCATCCTCACATACCATTTTAATTCCCCACTGGGATTTGTTTTCTGAAATAAAAGTACCTGTGATGAGATAACTTTAAGATAATCCACTGGTAGCATGGATGTTTTTCCTTCTTTGAAAAATATTTCTATGCTTTGTCCAAAATAGACATGCATAGAATTAAATAACATGTTGTTCTGCAGACTTCTCTACTAGGGACATCTGTGCAGCTCCTCACCCTCAGGGCCTCGCTCTCCTGGACGTCTTTGTTCAGGACATCACTTTCGGTACTCACCCAGGACCTCTCCTTTCAAGACCTCTTTTCTTAGGTCCTTTCTGTTCAGGTCTTTTCTCTGCAGGGCCTCTGTTCTCTTTGTTCCTCTATTTATCTAGGTCCCTAACGATTTCACTGTTTCACTGTTTTGCCCTATTGTCTCTGTTTCTCTGCTACTCTGTGTCGCTAATGTATTTCTCTGTTTCTCTGCTATTCTGTGTCACTAATGTATTTCTCTGTTTCTATGCTATTCTGTGTCACTAATGTATTTCTCTGTTTCTCTGCTGTTTGGTCCTGCTGTCCTGATGCCTTGTTGCCCTGTTGCCCCAGAGCCTTGATGTTAGTCCGTGGGCTCAGGCATGCTCTGGTGCTGACCTGTGGGCCTAGGCACCAGGAACAGCTTCTCCTCCCTGGTGCTGTCTATCTGGCCCAGACACCAGGGGTCCCATGGTCTAGATGCTCACCTTTTGGCCCAGGCACCAGAGGCCGCTGCTCTGTTCATCCAGAAACCTCCCCCCCCCCCCAAATGCTCTCCTAGGGCCTCTATTTATAGTCTCAGGTCAGGTTCAGAATCCTGCCCTCAACTGACTAACAGTTTCACAACTGGCATTCCCCAGCAACATGTGATTCAATTAAAGTAACTGCCTAAAGTGTAATAAACACAATATAAACTACCTAATACTAGTTTGGATTCTATATACAGACTAGATAAGTATTACATTTAAATTTCCATGACAATTATATGAGGTATGTTATATGTATGCTATGTAATAAGTGCCAGTGTATTACTCTCAGTTATTTACATAGTATCTAAAAGAAATAGAATAGAAATATGACTATTTACAGAGTGCCTCAAAAAATAGAATCCATGGGATGGATGTAGAAAACTGTGCAAGTGGAGATTTCATATAATAATCAGATCACATAGCTACATAAGTTGTGAAGTTCAATGGACTACTTCCTGAAATGCAAATAATTAGGAAAACTAACAGTATTGTTTACTCCAGGTCTACAGTATAAAACCAGGGCCTCCTTGGGGAAGGAAGCACCGATGTATCTCTTTAGAAGTACTCACAAATTCACACAGAAATAATGTCTTACCAGCTATCTGGGTATCCCTTAGCCAGTCAAACTGATCCATGCATTTACCATAAGTAAATAAAAATGACTGCCATTCTGCCCAAATCAGCCAAAATTCTGCTATTAGCTTTAAGATGTGAAAAATGGCAATGAAGGAATATTTCTGCATCTTTAGTTCATCACTACATTCTGCATAGGCTTTACACTATGAAGGTATATGAACTGTTTCACATATTTCCTCACAAGTTTCAGACTCCATTGGGCATAGACCCTGAATATTCACATTTCCTAGAAACCTTCATTCTTAGGTTTTTCAGTGGGATCCTGCATTTTGTGTGATCATATAAGCACATTCTGATTGAATAAAACTCAACAATTTAGAGTAAAATTTTGAGGTTACTTGAATGTTTAAATTATTTACTTTATCTCTGCTGTATACTCTTTTCGCTTCTCTGCATCATTTTCATTCTACCTAAATCTATATCTTAGTACCTCATGGACATGAAAAGAAGCAATGTCTTTATGTTGTGTTACTGAAATGAAATTAACATGGTTTTTATATGATTATAAATAGAAATGGCATACAGTTTAGACAGATGGTAAAGATAGAAAGATAGATAAATAGTGTATTTTTTCATGTTCCTCATGTACAATGCTACAAATGCTATTCAGGGAAGGAGAAATGAGTAAAAGCTTTTATATGACACTAACTTTTTAAAATCATTGATGTATCCTGTTCTGCAAGTTTGAGAGTAAAACATGAGCATTTACCTCTATCTTTAGAATCAGGAGAGGGGAAACTCTTAGTACCAGATTTTTTTATGAGGCCAAAATACAAATCAACTTTTTTTTTGCATGAAAATTCAAGGAAATCAGAAATAGAAAGAATAGCAGGGAAAACAAATGTCCTTTCATCGAACAGGACACAGGCACTATGTGACAAGACTGGAAAAATGTAATAGGAGAAAAAATATGTTAACTGAAGAATCAAGAAAAAAAGCAACATCAACTAGTGCCTTTGTGTGTGAACAACCCATAAAAGCTCTCCTGTGGTGGTTTCCTATTAAGGTCCTGTGTGCAGAGTGCACATTCGTTCCCATACTTCAAACTGTGCTCGTCCAGGCAAAGGAAGAAAGGAGTGATTGAATGATTAGCCAATAAACAAGATTCATGCAAGTGGCCTCTTGGAAAATGCTCAAATCAATATAAATAATTCACTTTAGGGATGAATGAATTTTTGTCTCTCTAATAATGCATCTTTTTAAATGTACCACTTACATATATGCACTCACATAGTGGTGTCAGTGTTATGGATTTTGCCCATTATAATGAGTCTATTGTGAAATTTCATTGTTATTTTGATCTTATGTGCTCTTTTAATGCCCCTTTGCTGGTTCCATTTTGTGAGAATGTTTAGTTTATTGTTAATTCACATTCTTAAGTGTTGCTTGTCATAATTTTTCATATTATAAGAAAACACATTAAAATGATGAGATTTTTTATGATCAAGGGCCAAGAAGAATCTACTATCTATCTATCTATCTATCTATCTATCTATCTATCTATCTATCTATCTATCTATCTATCTATCTATCTATCTATCTATCTATCTATCTATCTATCTATCTATCTATCTATCTATCTATCTATCTATCTATCTATCTATCTATCTATCTATCTATCTATCTATCTCTACTCTCTACTCTATAAGACAATGGGATTTGGGAGTTATATGGATTTTGATTTCTCAGATTAAATACATCTCTTCATGCAGAAAGACTATGTAATCTCCATGATATTTCAGGAAAGTTTTGTACCAAGATGCTCTGAAAGACAAACCACACATATGAGTATCTGACAAACCTGACTTTGAATCTTGGTGGTTCAGTTCATCTGTCTGAGCTCCTGTTTTCTATAAAGTAAGAGTAAGTATCCACCTTCATGATATTGCTTTGAGATTACATTTTTCATGCAATAATATATTTCAAGTACATGATAAGTTGCTGGCTTAGTACTTGAGTTACAGATTCTAAAATGTTTGCAATAATGCTGCTGCTGCAGATTGGTTATCAGAAGTTAAAGTGCTAGCTGAGGTGATATTCTCATTTATAAAGGATGTTTGAGGTTTAAATAGTCATATTTGAGAAAGTTCTTGTTCAATTCATTGTGGAGGCAAGCTTTAAAATGCACTTTTCATTTGCAAGAAGTATAGAATGAGATTGCTTTTATTTTATGGGTTAAATATTTTCTAAACCGCTTTCTAAGAGGGAAGCCTCAGATAAAAAATGTCTCTTTTACAATAGAGATATATTATTTTTTAGTACTTTCATATTTATCCTGAGTTTCTTTCTTACAATTCCCATAGCTTTAAGGTCAATGCATAAAAAGATCCAAAATAGGAATGACTTTTTATCTGTATCTTGTAATGAACATCACTACTGCTGCTTTGTCTACTGTTAACAGAGCATGAGCTTTTATTTTTTGTCTTCTGAGGGAAACACAAACTTGAGGACATTTGACAGTAGGCCCTGCAGCTCCCCACTCTCCCCACCAGGTGCGTTCCCATGGCAGGCACTCCCCAGTCACTGAGTTACAGGTTAAAGGGCTGGAACTTTGAGAAGGGGACCAAGCTGCACCCAGCTTCTTCGGATCTTCCACCGGACTACTTCCACCCCGAACCCCTGACTCCGGAACCACCCACCGACACCCCAAAATTCAAAACTGAGCGGACATGCTAGCGCCAGCATGAAGTAATATCTTGCTACCTGAGATACCAGTGAGAATTTGCCTCTACATTCTTTGCTATCCATCCCAAACTGCAAAGTAATTCAGGCACCTACTAACTCTACTGACTAGTCACACAGAACACACATTTTCAACCTACAATAGTCATTATGGTAAAGCAACGCAGAATTCCTTCAAGCTCAATGACTAAAGTCATAATACAGATGAGTCAAGCAATAAGGATGAGCTATATAACCTCTCTGAAAAGGAATTTTTGGAAGGAACTATTAAAGATGCACAAGGAACTCAAAAAAACAATGGAATACACAGTCAATAAAATACAAGAGGACATGAGAACAGAATTGAGTAAATTTCAGACTAAAATACAAGAAGAAACGACAGATATTAAAAATGAGGTAAGTGAACTGAAAAACACAGGGGAAGGCCTCTAAAGCTGAGTAACAGCTACTGAAGAAAGAATTAGTGATCTCGAAGACATCAGCAATAAGAGCAATAGAGTTTCAGAGATTCTCTAGACAACAGCAGAAGATGGAAAAAAGGCTCACAATCAATGAACAGACTACCAGAGAAAATTGGCATTAAGCCAAAAAGGAACAACATACACATCATTGGGGTCCCAGAAGGTCAAGAAGAAAACCCTATGAAGAAGAAACTGTCAAAGTCATCATAGCTGAGAAGTTCCCGAACTGAAGAAATCATTCTCCCAGATTCAGAAGGCCCGTAGGATACCAGCTAAAAGAAACCCCAATAAGAATACTCCAAGACACATCCTTATTAAAATGACAAAAACGATAGACAGAGATAGAATACTGAAAGCAGCAAGATCAAAGAAGGAAATCAAATACAAAGGAGCATCCCTGAGATTTACAGCAGACTTCTCAGATGAAGCACTCCAAGCCAAAAACAATGGTGGGATATTGTGAAAAAACTCAATGAACTGCAGGCCTCACCAAGAATTCTTTACCCAGCTAGACTTACTTTCAGATGTGAAAGAAAGATACACAACTTCATGGATAAACAACAACTCAGGAAATTCATGACTCAAAACTAACTTTAAAAGAAGGATTGAAGGGTCTATTGTAAAATAAGACAACCCAAAACCAAAACAAGTTTAAACAGAAAGATGGCACAAAATCCAATGACAATAATCTCTCTCAACGTCAACGGTCTAAATATACCAACTAAGAGATACAGAGTGGCAAAATGGATTAAAAAATGAATCCAACATTCTGCTGCCTACAAGAAACACATCTGAATAATCATAGCAAACACAGACTCAAAGTCAAAGGCTGGAAGACCATTCTCCATGCAAACAACTCCTCCAAAAGGTGTGTGTGGCCATACTCATATCTGACAATAGAGACTTCAGGCTGAAAAAGGTTAAAAGGGACAATGAAGGCCATTTCTTAATAATTAAGGGGGTATGTATACCAGGAATAAATAACACTATTAAACATATATGAGGCTCTTTATGTTCCTGGAGCAAGCAGATGCCCTTGAGCTACACTAGCATGAGACAGAACATATGGAGATGTTACTGGTGCCCGCTCGAGCAAATCGATGATGAACGGGAAGACAGTGATACAGTGATACAGTGAAACATATATGCACCAAATGAGGGGCCAGCAAAATACTTAAAACCACTATTAATAGACCTCAAAGAAGACATTAACAGTAGCACAATAATAGTCAGAGAGCGTAAACACTGCATTATCAACTATGGATAGATCGACGAGACTGAAACTCACCAGGGAAATACTGGACCTGAAGGAAGAAATGAAAGAAAGAGAGCTGGTTGATATATACAGGGCTTTTCATTCCAAAAATGCTGAATGCACATTTTTTCCAGTGCACATGGAATATTCTCCAAGATAGACCATATACTGAGCCACAAAACATCCCTCAACAAAATAAAAAAGATAGAAATTGTATCAACTACCTTTTCAGATCATGATGCACTGAAAATAGTAGTTAACCATACACAGAAGCAGGGAGTCAAACCAAACACCTGGAAACTGAACAGCTCACTGCTGAGCAACCAATGGGTGATAGAAGAAATCAAACAGGAAATTCAAAGATTCCTGGAAATAAATGAAAATGAAGATACCAACTATCAGAACTTGTGGGACACAGCAAAAGCTGTGTTAAGAGGAAAGTTCGTAGCTCTGCAAGTATTCATAAGGAAAGAAGAAAGGGTCCACATAAATACCCTGACCTCACAGCTGAAAATATTAGAAAAAGATCAACAAAAGAAGCCCAACCCAGGCAGAAAGAAGTAAATAATAAAACTTAGGGAGGAAATTAACGAGCTGGAAAGCAAAAAATTTAATCCAAAAGATTAATGAAACCAAGAGCTCGTTCTTTGAAAAAATAAACAAGATTGACACGCCACTGGCAAGACTTGTAAGGACAGGGAAAGAGAGAACCCAAATAAACAGAATCAGAAATGAAAATGGTGGCACCACAACAGAAAAGACAGAAATTCAAAAGATCATCAGATATTACTTTGAGAACCTGCATGCCACGAAACATGAGAACCTAGAAGAAATGGATGAATTCCTGAAGTCCTATAACCTCCCACGATTGAAACAAGAAGACCAACAACACCACCATAGAGGAAAATGAAACTGTAATTAAAAAGTCTGCCCAAACACAAAAGCCCAGGTCCAGATGGGTTCACTAGCAAATTCTACCAAACTTTTAAGGAGGATCTATTGCCTGTCCTGTTCAATCTCTTCCAGGAAACAGAAGAAACAGAACACCCTCAAACAGCTTCTATGAGGCACTTATCACCCTGATACCCAAAGCAGGGAGAGATAACACAAAGAAAGAAAATTACAGACTAATCTCCTTGATGAACACAGATGCTAAGATCTTCAACAAAATACTAGCAAACAGAATCCAGAGACTCATCAAAAAGAACAGACATAATGACCGGGAATGCAAGGATGGTTCAACATTTGCAAATCAATCAACATAATACATCATATCAATAAGAGAAAAAATAAAAACCATATGCCCCTATCAATAGATGCAGAAAAAGCATTTGACAAGATCCAGCACCCATTCATGATTAAAGCCCTCCAGAAAATGGGAATTGAAGGAAGCTTCCTCAAGATAGTCAAAGCCATCCACCAAAAGCCCACAGAGAGTATCATTCTCAATGGAGAAAAATTGAAAGCCTTCCCCTTAAGATCAGGAACAAGACAAGGTTGCCCTCTCTCACCTCTTTTATTCAATATAATACTGGAAGTACTCACCATAGCAATCAGAGAGGGAAAAGGACATTAAGGGCATCCAGGTAGGCAAGGAAGAAATCAAGCTATCATTCTTTTCAGATGACATGATATTAACCTAGAGAATCCTAAACTCTCGAACCAAAAACTCTTAGAAACAATAGATATTTATAGTAGAGTGGCAGGGTAAAAAATCAATACCCAAAAGTCGGTGGCTTTCCTATATACAAATAACGAAAGAGAAGAAAGGGATATTAAGAAAATGATTTCATTCACAATTGTGCCACAGAAAATCAAATACCTGGGAATCAACATAACCAAGTGTGTAAAGGACCTATACAAAGAGAACTACAGACACTGCTTCAAGAAATAAAAGAGGACACGAGGAATTGGAGACACATTCCCTGCTCATGGATGGGGAGAATTAACATTGTCAAGATTGTAATACTCCCTAGAGCTTTGTACAGATTCAAAAATGCACCCTATAAGGATACCCATGACATTCTTCAAAGAAATTGGCCAAACATTCCTGAAATTCGTATGGAATAACAAACCCCCCATGGATAGCTAAAACAATCCTTAGGAAAAAGAAGATGGGAGGCATCACCTTTTCCAACCTCAAACTGTACTACAAAGCAGTAGTAAATAAAACAGTGTGGTATTGGAATAAAAACAGACCTGTGGACCTATAGAATAGAGTTGAGTATCCTGACACCCACTATCAAAGACACAATCAGTTAATCTTTGATAAAGATGCAAAGAGTCCAAACTGGAGTAAGGAAAGCCTCTTCAACAGTGGTGCTGGGAAAACTGGACAGCTACATGTAAAAAAATGAATTTGGACCTATGTCTAACACCTTGCACAAAAATCAGATCAAAATGGATTAAAGATCTCAATATCAGACCTGAATCCATAAAGTACATTGAAGAAAATATAGGAAAAACCCTCCACGACGTTGAAGCTAAAATCATCTTCAAAGGTGAAACACCATTAACAAAGCAACTAGAAGAAAAGATAAACATATGGGACTACATGAAACTGAAAGAGCTTCTGCACCTCGGAAAGAAACAGTGACCAAGATAGAAAGACAGTCCCCAGAATGGGAAAGAATATTCACCCAATTCCCATCTTATAAGGGGTTAATATCTAGGATATATCAGGCACTAGTATAACTATTAAAAGAAGAAAACAGCCAACCCCATTAAAAATGTGGAGAAGATATGAACAGAAATTTCAAAAAAGGAAGAAATTCGAATAGCCAAAAGGCATATGAAAAAATGTTCATCACCACTAATCATCACAGATAGGCAAATCAAAACAACAATGAGATATCACCTCACACCACAGAGACTGGCCCATATTCAAAAGGGTAAAAACAACAAGTGCTGGCATGGTTGCGGGGAAAAGGGGACTCTCATACATTGTTGGTGGAAATGTCTACTTGTACAACCTTTCTGGAAAACCATATGGACATTCCTCCAAAGACTAGAAATTGAGTTCCCTTTTGACTCAGCCATACCACTCCTGGGAATATACCCTGGGAAGCCAAAAACACACAGCGGAAACACAATCCGCACTTTTATTTTCATAGAAGCACTATTCACAATAGTCAGAACCAGGAAACAACCAGTATGCCCGAGAACTGATGACTGGATAAAGAAACTGTGGTATATCTACACAATGGAATACTATGCAGCTGTTAGGAAAAATGAACTTATAAAATTTGCCTATAAATACTCATCTACTTACTATCCAGGTGAGCAGTAGCTGCCAGTTACTGATAATATCTGGAGCATTTTCAGGATTAACATACTTAATGTAAATATCTGTTGATAAATGCTGTCAGGTTATACAACATGTATAGCTGGAACATTAACACTACTATAAGTATTTGTAGTTACAACTCCACTCAGCAGACCAGACTATCATAGCCTGGATCAACACCCACCCTGCAGCAGTTTTTTTTCAATCTGGCCCAGGTATGCTGAACCAGAGACTCTCAGACATGGGGCAGAGCTTCTACTTGCTCTCCTTGTGCCCAGCCACTCATGAATCGCCCTGGAGGCATGGCGGGTTCTAGCCCTGGCCTGCCACCCCAGCAGAGCCTCACAACAAGCCAGACGACCCCCCACCCCCTACTCCTTCGGGCCCGCCTTTTCCTCATCGGACTTCCCTCTCATCACAATTCCACCCAGCAGAACAAACTATCAGAGCCCGGCTCGCGCGGCCGCTAAGCGGCCACGCAGTTCATCAGTAAATGCTTTATTTAGAGGTGACTGCAACAGTATGCCACCCGCGCGGCAAACCTGGCAAGCTGCTCGTGTAGTATTTGATATGCCAAATACCAGCAACATTTATATTAGGTCATTCCTGTGACCTAATATAATGATTTGAGGCTCTTTATGTTCCTGGAGCAAGCAGATGCCTTTGGGTTCTCCTAGCATGAGACAGGACATATGGAGATATTACTGGTCCCTGCTCTAGCAAATAGATGATTAACGGGAAGATAGTGATAGTGATAGTGATAAATGGATGGACATATAAAGGATCATGTTGAGTGAAATTAGAAAGAAAGAGAGAGATATAGAATGACTGCATTTATTTGCATGACATAAATATATATATATATATATATATATATATATATATATATATATACATATTATGATACCAAAATCCAATGTCAGGTGAAACGTGGATCATGAGGTCTTACCAAAAGTGAAATTACCACAAGCTTGTTTGAATCAGAGGTTAGGTAAGTCAGAGAAGGAAACATGTGCAAATAAATGTTGAAAGGGCTAATACCAACCTAGAACTGAGCATTAAATATAGGCAAAAAATGCACATGATGGCCTCTAAGTGTATGCACTGCAACCCACAATATGTAAGAGAAGGAAGAGAGAGAGGGGAGGGAGAGAGAAAAGAGATAAAGAAACTGCCATTTAGGCAGGCTATGGGAGGGGGAGGTAATTGGGGACATTGGTGGTGGGGAATGAGCACTGGTAGAGGGCGGGGTGCTGGAACACTATGTGACCGAAACCTCCAAACATGAACAACATTGTAATTGTATATCTCACGGTGGTATAATAAAATATTAATAATAAAACAATTTTGTGTACAGGTAAATGTGTGCTGTATAGGTAAATATATAAATAAAGATTATTTATATATTTTATTGTCACAGTGTAAATTTAAAATATAAAATTAACATAAATATTGACCATTTTAAGTTATGATAAGCTTATTTATCATATCTAAATATGAATGTTCTAGAGTGGGTTTCATTACTCTTGTAATCAAGGAAAATATTTTGATATCATCTAAAAGGAAATGCTTCTTTGCTGCACAGGATTTTGGAAGATTTCTGAACCAACAAAATACTAGAAACCCTCTCATACACTTAACATTCTTAATATTACTAGAAACGAATGAAAAATTTTTAATTTTTAAATGTTTATGTGGCCCCAATAATCTACTTCTGAATATGTGTTAACATAAATTTAAAATATTTATTCTAAAGGCCAAATAGATAGTACAAGAATTAGGACACTTACTCGATTGAACATGACCCCAGTTCAGTCCTGAGACCTATCAGGGGTAATTTCCGCTCTGCGACTGCGGTCCTCCAAAAGTTATTTACTCTGACACTTGCTCATAATTATAGTTAAAACACATCTAAGCATAAAGCTTGAGAAGTACCTATAATTTAGTTTAAATGCATGTTTCCAATTTACCAAAAAAAATCACTTGCCAGTTTAATATGATCTTTTCCTACATATATTATTCCCCAGTCTAGTATCTTCCAAGCTTTCCAAAAGGGCACATGAAAGCCTTTTCCTTCCTCGTCTCATTTGTCTTCATAAAAACATTCAACTGCTAATGTTTAAGAAGGAGAATGAAAGGAAACTAAGCTAGATTCTTTAAAAACTTACATAAACTTCTCAAAAATGGAGCTGATGATAGCTAATTTTAAGTTGCTTTAGATATTTTTATTTCTATTTTCATATCATTGATTTGTGTGTGTCACCAAGATAACAGTATCGGTGACCAATCAAATCAAGTCCATCTTAATAATTCTGTATTTCATAAAGGTCATTGAATTGTCATAGTACAATAAAGGATTCATGAAACATGACCTTGGGGGTCCCTGGTCCCCTTTGTGTGGGGCAAACAATTTGGTTGATATTGTAAAGGGCACATTTGCATACACTCAATATTTTGGTTTGGGGTTTAGACATTAGGCCTCTGACTTCTTCCTCCTTGAAGACAAAGCAGGTATCTTCTCTTCAATTGTTCGACCTTAATAAAAGCAGAAATTGCAACTGCTGTGAATCGCTGAAAGCTCTCTCAACACTGCTGGTATTCTACACACATCTCCAGCTCGGCTGGCAACCTTGTTCCCTAAACCAAAGCCTGCATACTAATAATGTGAAAAGTCAGACATTATTCAGACCACATTGGAGTACTTTTCTCCTGAAATACCACCTTATAAAGATACCAAACCCAGAGAATTGTATAGAAAAGGTGAACATTAAAAATAATGCCACTATATCACTGGAGAAGTGAACCAGTTTTCTGGATCAAAATTTGTTTGCTTTCTCAGTGAGAATAATATATCACTCATCAGAATTAGTCATATAGGTAGACAAAAAATGTGAGATGGAATGCAAGAGGCATTGTTGTCAGGGTCTACATTGCAGTCCCACATGCTGAGAGTTCCTCATAATCCTTTATTGGGGAAATGTTCCTTTGGTTGTAGTATTTGTTGAATTCTTATTCAAAAGTAATTGTGAATGTGAAAAAGTGAATCGATGTGTTACAATAAATTATTTATGACTAAGGTTTACATTGGGGGAAGGAATAAAACAAGAATCAGAGTTTCAAGGAAATTATGCTTAGTGTTTGTGTCCAACTATGCCACTAGCCTGCACCTCTGAGAAGACAAAGACCCTAATCTTGCTTATTTTTATTGCCTCCATTTTTGCTTGAGTATAATACTAGCATTGTAATACAGAATTTTGAAAATATTTTCATTGATGAAAGAATTAACAAGGTGGAATACTTTTAAGGAAGAACTACAGAAGAGCCTTGTGAAAATAGTTCAAGTCAGCAAGGAGGCCAATGCCTGTAATCTCTTGTTTTCATTCCCATCTTTCTCAGATGCAAACTCAGACATTAACATTTTAATCCCATGAATTATCAACCTCCAGTTGGGAAAGAATCCAATTTAAGGGGAAAATAAACCAGTTGCCTTCACTGTTTGCAGTCATGTGGCAACAAAGGAAAATCTCCTTAATCCTTTAGCTCAGGAAAATCTACTTTTTGGTAAGCTAGTCAGTGTGGTATGCATGGACAGGAGAAAGAGAAGAGAACAATGACTTTCTAGTGTCTTGAAATTGGGCATTCAGGGTAGCAGGAAGCTTACTCTGGAATTTCAAGATCTGGGTTCAGGATATTGATTTCAATTGAGTTTTGAAGTGAGAATTGTTCCCTTTGGACATCGGTGACCATTCAACACATACATTGGCATGTATGTGACCAGAATAAAATGATCCTTTTCAGCACCAAATCTAGCTTAAATAATAGTAGCTTCCACGTTCAATTCACCCAGCATGCATGCTCCCACAAATACTACCTCATTTCCACAATAGTGCTATTCAACTAACTGATAAGTCAAAAACATTATTCTCAGGAAAACATGTTTTCCTTTGGTTCAAAAATAAAATAACGGTCAAACATGGATTCTCTCTATTTTAGCATTTTTCAACAAAACTTTGATTTTCATTTGTCTCTCCCACTTGCTTTATAAATTATATTAGAAATACTAGCATCAGACTTTTGCAAATTTTTGCATTCTCTAATGATTAACACAAAAGAAGATTCAGACCTCATTACACTGTTCATATTTAGAGCCAGGTTTTGAGAGACTAAAAGCAAGTGGAAAAACTTTTCAGTAGACACAAACTGGTTTGAAATTGAGTAGCAGTGAAGTTATGTTATTCGTTTGTTTTTGTTGCTGTTCTGCTCTGCTTTGTTTTAATTGACTTCATCCATTTTCATAAAAATAAATTTGACTTATAGAATATCTGGTGTTTCTCTAATCATGGTGGAGAAGTGACTGGAGAAGTCATGTAGAAGTACAGAAAATGTGATGTCAATCTTATCACTAAATAATGAGTAAAACTAGATTCCCGCATTCTTTAAAGGTTCAAAGCCAGAGATAGTTCTCTGAAAAATAGCATTATAATTGGTAATACTATTAATGCCTTTCCATTTTACTTTCTCCAGCTTTCCTTCAAAAACACTTGGTCCACACAAAGTACACACAAAATTAATGTTTAAAGTGTTTTAATCTACAAAATTGCAAAAAAAAATCACCTGGAATC
The DNA here is from genome assembly GCA_021461705.1 of Cryptotis parvus. Lineage (NCBI taxonomy): Eukaryota > Metazoa > Chordata > Mammalia > Eulipotyphla > Soricidae > Cryptotis > Cryptotis parvus. The sequence continues at coordinate 82,896 of JAJIBD010026262.1, forward strand.
TTGTTTCTTCACTGATTCAATAAAATATCTTTTAACTGAAAGTTATGTCGACTGTACCAATATAAGTGAAATGAAATTTCATAATGTTGTTCCTAAACCTTAACGCTCAGTATATAGCAATTAAGAGGTTTGATTTCAGTGCCATTTCTCTAGACATTTGACCAATTTTAATGAAATTTCTTGTTTAGAGAAATGGTGTCTCTGACCACATAAAGAAAAGATAAAAAATATTGTCTCTAGGGAGATGTTGGAGAATGAGAAAACGATTGATAGGGAATAGCAGAATGACCCCTTTAGCTAGAACACTTCAAATGTATATATGTATATATATGTATAGATGTATGTATAGATGTAAGTATATATGTATGTATATATGCACATATCTATGTGTGCAGGTGCAAATATTCTAAGGTATATTAGAATTCTTTAGAGATAGAATCTATACAAAGATGGTCAGAGAACAAAAGAATTAATATTATTGAATATCAGATATCCTTGTCACTTGTCTTCCCATTGTTCATTGATTTCCATGAGCTGGCGCCAGTAATATATCCATTCATTGGGAATGAGGTCCATTATTGTTACTGTTTTGGGCATATTGAATACACCACAGGTAGCTTGCCAGGCTCTGCCATGGCTCTTGGCTCATCCCAAAGGGCCCAGTCTTTTTCTATGTCAGACCATCCACCATCCAGGGCCCATGGGGCAGAGCCCTGGGTGAAAAAGTCTATCTCCCTGTCTGCCACCTGTCGATGCAACTGGGCACTTCAGCCACACCTGCAACATGATATTAAAGAATAAATGCATATAAACTAAAGCAAAAATAAGCTATGAAGATGATTATAGGTTTGAGTTTAAGGGGTTCAGATGCTTTCCCTAGTTTATTTTTTCCAGTCTTACATGACTGCTTCCGATAATGATTATCTCCTGACAAGATGGCAGAATCGGGATACCAAGGAAGGGTCATTGCTTCAGGTGACAGTCATCTTTCTTAACTCAACAAGTCAAAATTTTATTATTCAAAAAAATATTCATTTCATAATTTAGGTTACAAGGAAAACAGAGCAAAGAAAATTTTGTTACTCCTTTCCTGATTATTTTTTGTAGCAAAGCAGAGAGTAATGTTTTCTAAGTATATGAAGTATAAGCAGCACCGTACTAAATCAGAGTGGACTTTAGTTGAGTATTTGTAATGACTTTCCCCTTTATTTAACTATACTGATTTGTTGAGGAACATGGTGATATATGCTATCCACAGATCTCCTCCTCAATTCCACCACCATATCTTCACATTAAATTAAGTTTGCATTTATGGATCCTTCCTATCTTCCAAGCAACTCAAAGAATACTTATCTAATAGGAAAAAGCTAAATGTCAGACTCCAGAGAAGAGAGATTTCTTCATCAGAACCAGGCTCTCTGCCTACATCCTCCAACCCACACAGAGATAACAAATGGCACCAATGCCAATCTTATGAAAAACATCTGAAAATAATTATGTACATGATTTTACTTCTATGTCTTGCTTTTTCATCTGTAATCATGCACATTTCCCAACTCTATTATGTGATGGCTAAAAAGGGTCCCCAAACAGACATGAGCAGACCTAGGACATAAAATAACATACAAGTCCACCTCCATTTTCTGTTTAACATCTCAAGTGTTTGTTAAGAACCATTGGAGGACATTTTGACCAATGGTATATTCCTTCTCCATTGGTGAATTTGACACTTTTCTTTCTCTCTCAGCAGCTTTATTTATATCTTCTCCAATTTACCCTCATTTTCTCTTTCTTTTGTTTACTCATTGTTTTAATCATGTCCTAGTCACATCTGAGTTTAGAAGGTGCATTAATTCAGCCCAAGGGAATAGAACTCTCAAACCCATCCAGAGACCAAGGGATTGCAGCAGTAAATTGAATCCAGGACCAGCTTGGAGTCAGGATGGGTGATCAATCAAATCTCTGTAGCACCAGGAGCCCTGCCAGGCACACGCATGTCATACTGCCACCACCCTGGAAGCTTATATACAGTTCCTGTCCCAGAGACATATAAATAAATATTGAAAGAGATCAACTAGCCACAAAATTTATCAGATATTCAGTCCAGGCTGAGACCTCTGGAATATCTTGAGTGGAGCCAGCCACCGAACCAAAGCCCGGGGCTGCACCTTACCCCCCCCCCAACCCCCAATCTCCCAACAGCTACTGCCCCCAGCCAGACTGCTCCAGTTAAATAGTCTGAATTTTCTGGAGCAACATCTCCAAAATCTACAATACTAACATCCCAGTAGGAGCACACCAAATCGAATGTAAGATAGAAGTCAACTCACAAAGAACATTAACACTGAAGACTTTACTTAATAGCTTAATAAACCCTTAGAAAAGGAAAATGGTCCTATTGTGAGAAACAACAATTTTCAATTTTGTTTGCTGAAGTATTTTTTGATCATTCCATCAGCCACTGAGTGGTAACAAGCAAAATAAACTACTGTGGGCCTACTATGTGGGCATACTTGAGGGGGTGGTTGAAACTTGGAGACAATGGCATGATGCAAGGAAGGGGACATTGGTGGTGGGATTGATGTTTGAATATTGACTGCCTGTAACAAGTAATCATGAACAACTGTAAATCAGTGTTTAAATAGATCGGGGAAAAATTGCAATTAAATAAATAAATAGAGTGAGCAAAAAGATCTGTGGGTAACAAGCATTTCAATGTAAAGAGGCTGAGATGGAGATGACCACTAATTTCCATACAGGGACGTAATTACATTGTTAGAATAATTCCAAGAAGAAATGACCATTACTCAAGATAAGCAGAAACTATGCTTTTTTTCCTAGACTTGAGGACCTTATCCACAGACTCACTCAGAGTTTCAGCTCTAATTTTAACTATGTGAAGGCTGTATGTAATCCATAATCTTAAATCCATAGTCTTTCTAGATTCCATTTACCTTCTCATTTTTGTAAGCAAGTATTTATTGAGTGCTCTCTGTGACCAGCTCTACCATTCTTGGGCCCTAGTGAACAGATTTTAAATATATTTCCTCAGCTGAATGATGCCAGTAATGCAGATATTATTCTCCCACTTTAATAATGATGAAATTGGAATTAAAGAAATCACGGTTTGCTTAAGATTCTAGTTAGTACTTGTACTTGAAACTAGTCCTGGACCGCCATCCCAATAGAGTCCCACAAGAAGCCAGAGGAACTCCTGCACCGTGAGGGCCACCATTTTCAACATCCAGACTCCACAGCTTGTCAGAGCTCCACCTAAGAGAAAAGCCAATCTCTCCCTGTTGTGCTCGGCCATGCGGTTTGTCAGTAAATGCACAAACTGAGAGTATCTTACCCAAACAACAGAGCCTGGCAAGCTACCGTATCGAATTTGATATGCCAAAAACCAGTAACAATTATAGACCTCATTCCCTTGACCTGAACTAATGGTTTGAGACTCTGTCTTTCTGGAGTGAGCAGATGCCCTTGGGCTACACTAGCACGCAACAGGACATATGGAGATGTTACTGGTGTCTACTCAAGGAAATTGATTAACAACAGGAAGAAAAGTGATACTAAGTGAAAAGTGATATATATGTATATACATATGTTTATTCAAATGCATACATATGTAGTGCACACATATTTTCATCAGTGCATCATATATGTCTATATTTTTGTAATAAAATCATTTGAGATTCATTCATGAATTTAAATCATCTATGCAGATGACTTTAGTGCCTATATGTGGAAAATGTTAATTTGTGGAGAAAGTGCAGTATAGTGGAGAGAATAACACTTTATAAATGATTACATCATTACAATGGCCATTTTTATGGCTTTTGAAGGAGCCTACAATTACTGAATAAAGATTTGAAATAAAACTGAAAGACAAACAAAAGAAAAAAAATAAAACCTGATGTTCTTCAAAAATTACACACATTTGTGAGAAACCCCTGGAAAAGAAGATGACACTTCCCCACCTCAGCCATAAACACCACCGATAACAACCTAACACATTCTATACCACCGAACCCTCACGCTGAAATGAGAAAGACCTCCTTCTAAGCCACAAATTAACCACACAGACAAAAATAGAACCCACCAACGAAAAGATCTTTAAAGATGACACACCACACCAACATGAAAAAATAAACATGGGAATATAAAACTAAAAACTTCCACCTCAAGAACCGCACAAGACAGTCCACAGAGGGAAAGGATATCACCCAACCCATCTACAGGGTAAATCCAGGAAATCGGCACGGCACCCACAAAAAAACACACCCCTCAAATGGAATAACAGCTTCCCAAAAAATCAATGGCCAAAAGTGAAAATTTCTTCATCTAACATCAGGAGATGCAAACAAAACAACAGAGGTACCATCTCACACCACAGAGACCACACAAACAAAAAAACCAGCTGCTGAGTGGGGATAAAGGACTCGATCCACTGTTGGTGGGAGGCCACTTCCAGCCCTTTTGGAAAACAATATGGCATTCCTCCGAAAACTAGATATTGCTCCCATTTGATCCAGCAAAGCACTCCTAATATACCCGAACCGAAAACAATAAACACTATCTTCTCTTTATTCATTCTGCGTTCACTTAGCTGAATCTGGAAACAACCTAAAGCCGAACAGGACTGCTAAAAAACTGTGGTCATCTACACTATGGATACTATGCGCAAAGTCATATAATTTACCAATGAGGACAGAACAATGCTGATGAAATTATCAAGAAGGACACCATCCTAATAGATACCTTTACTAAATGTGGGATGGCGATTAGACTCACCATGAATATACACAAAGAGACTTAAGGATAAACTCTAAATATCCAGGCAGCCACAATTAAAAAAAAGCAGAGAAGACAGAAAAACGGACTGCATAAGCGCATGGGGGTGGCAGGAGGGTGGACATTGTGGTAAATGGGACTGTGAGGGATGGGCTGTATACTGTATACCAAGAACCAATGATCACCTTTGTAATTGTATTTTCACTTGGTATAATAAAAATTAAAAAAAAAAAACAAAAAAAAACTGAAAGACTCAATTGAACGGTCTTGTAGTTTCCAGTAAGAAAGTTTTCAATAACATGTTGCATGATGTAATGGAATGCATGTGGGTGAGAAGCAACAAAGAAGGGGTAGAAGCAACAAAGAGGCAACAATGCAGTAATAGGTGTCTCTGTGCAGGAAGGCAGAGACAGTGCTCTGATACTTCTCATTTGATGCCTAGAACCATTATGTGAGCTAGGTTGAACAAATAGTTTTGTCCTCATTGGAAAGAATATTCTGAAGTCTACAGAGGACAGTTCACTGGCACTGTGTCTTTGAATATGTTAAACCCCGCAAATTCATACATATCTCCAGTTTATCCCTTTATTAGGTCACAATTTAATTTAATAATCTTGTATAGGCATGTGCATGTTTATATGTAAATATGTAATAAGTATATATCTAAATCTGTCATCACTGTCATCACTATCTTCCCGTATATCATGGATTTGCTGGAGCGGGCACCAGTAACATCTCAATATGTCCTGTCTACATGTGAGATAGCCCAAGGGCATCTATATCTACATATATAAAAACAAACATGCATTAACTTAAGTGAGGGAGCAAGGCTTGAGCATTAATAAACGTCATTAAGCAGAATGACTTTTATTTCTGTCCCTGTTTTTCTCTGCATCTCCTTTGGGTTATGTGTCTGTTCTCCAGAGTCCTTTCCTGGTTAGTTTCCTGATGAGCACATATTTTCCACAAATATACCCAATTCCACCCAAACTCTTTTGTTCTCTATTACCATCTGACTTCTTGCAGTAGTGTTTGAGGCCTTTTTGTGCTTAACATTTCTGATAAGAAAACAAAAGCAAACTAACAATACACAATCTTGCTATGATACTTTAACGTTAGTACAACATTATGCTGTTTTACATAATGGTATCTTGCATTTCTATCCTTAAAGTCCCTTTATAAGGATTCTGAAATCAAAATATGAGTTATCTGTTTCTAGGACAAGCATAATGTTTATACAATGTTCCTTTTAGAGCTTTTGAACACCCCTCTTTTTTATTTTGTTTCTGGTTCATTCCTGGCAGTGCTCAGGGAGTATTCCTAGCTCTGTGCTCAGGGATCACTTCTGGTGGACTCGGGAGAAAATTGGGGTGCTGAGGAAAGGACCAGGGTTGGCTGCATGCAGGGAAAACTCCTTATGCTATACTATTGCTCTCGTCCCTGACCCCTTTGTTAATAGGGATTCAGCTGATTTATTTTAGACATTTGTTTCATCGCACTTCTTCTCTGGCACCGTTAGTACGATTACATATGGTACTATGGTACTCTGGTACTATTGGAACCAAAGTTAGCAAGTATTGAGGCCTAAATTAGTAGTGCCTTTGCCTTGAATCAGACGAAAGGGACAATGGGGAGGTCTGAAAATGAGAGAAGAACAAAATCACAAAATTATATGTTCAAACTTTAGTAACATCATACATCAAAGAACTTGAAAACTCATGCTTGAGCGAAAATAAAATTAATATCTTCATATTTTAATGATGTATTATTTTGGGGGATCACCCGGCGATGCTCAGGGATCATTCCTGGCTCTTCGCTCAGGAATTACTCCTGGTGGTGCTCAGGGGACCGTATGGGATGCCGGGGATCGAACCCGGGTTGACTGCATGCACGGCAAATGCCCTACCTGCTGTACTATCGCTCCAGCCCCATAATGATGTATTTTTATGTATGACTTTGTAAATCCATGAAAATGGCCACATTGTGAAAACTACTAGCCCACCAGAACTTCCGGTTTGACCAACAACTCTCAGTAGTATAAATAAGTAAAACAGAGGAAGACCTGTACACTTTTTTTTTTTTGGGTCACACCCAGCGATACTCAGGGGTTACTCCTGGCTCTGCACTCAGGAATTACTCCTGGCAGCACGCATTTTTTAATTTCCATGAGTGCTTAATTCAGAATGAAGAGTATTGGGGTACGGTCTCCTACTTCTACCCTCCAAGAAAATTCACCACAGTCTGCTCTTGTACAGAAATGAAAAGGTGCAGGGCTCTTTTCAAGTGGAATGTGTGTTAGATTCATGTTGGAACTTTTATATGTATGATTATTGGTAGAAAGGAAGAATTCTGTTAATAAAGGAATGCTGAGCATAACTGGTTACATACTATTTTTCAATTTAAAGCATTCATTATTTATCTACTCTCATTTTGTAATCATTTAACCACAAAATGGAAGGATGTTCAGAACAAAATAAGGCCAGAAGGAGAAAGAGGCAGGAGAGTGCTTAGGAAAAATAAAATTCACTTGGATTCTTTTCAGTGATAACAATTCCTAAGGCTAGATCGATTTTTTGCATAATGCACAAAGTTGTCATATATATAAATATATATTTGCTGCAGAAACACATTCTCTGTTATTTCAGACTCTGATCTGCCAGTGCCAAGTGTCTGCATTCCCGCGTTGCTCACCAACACTTATCTGTTCTTAACGGATGTTTTACTCAGCAGGGGGATTACAGCCCTCAGCTCCAGAGTGTAGACCAAATCCTCAGAGCATATGGCCATTGCGGAAATGAAAGGCAACTGCTCTTCACTCTCTCTCCACAGGAAGACTTTCCACTCCCCTCTCAATGTTTGGGGGGGGGGGTTCATGAGCCCTCCGGAGCTCCATGGGTTGCTTCCACGTGGGGCCAAACGGCACAGCTGTGGGTCTGGAGTGATTGGGTCTGGATCGTCTCTCTTCTGAGGTTGCCAATGGAGCTGTGGGTCTGGGGTGTCTCTCTTCCAGGGTTGCTAGCATGGAGGTGGAGGAATGGGAGGAAGAACCCAAACCCCCCCTCCAAGTCCAGCCAGCATGGCCCCTCCCTGCACGTGACAGTGAACCCTTCTCCCATTCCTCCACCTCCATGCCAGCAACCCTGGACAAGAGATGTGCCAGACCCAACCACTCCAGACCCACAGCTGCACTGCTCAGCCCCACGTGGAAGCAACCCCTGGGACTCTGAAGGACGCTAAAAAATGATGATAATAATAATGATGACAATAATAATAACTATCTTAGATAATACTGGAGTTAGGATCAGGTCCTTCCCAGGATCTTTCACATTTATATACTGTATACAGTTCTAGGCATGTTCTAGTCATGACCCGTCATCCCAGTGAGCCTAGCAAGAAACCAGAGGAAACCCCACACCATGAGGTAAATCATTTCAACATCCAGATTCCACATTTCCTCAGAGCTCCACCCAAGAGAAAACCTGATCTTTCCCTGTTGAATTTCATCAGTAAATGCTCGAGATGAGAGCCTTCTACCGAGAGTATATCACCTACACGGCAGAGCCTGGCAAGCTACCCCTGTTTTATTTGATATGCCAAAAACCAGTAACAATTATGGACCTCAATTCCATGACTTGAAGAATAGTTTGAGGCTCTTCCTGTCCCTGGAGCAAGCAGATGCCCTTGGGTTACACTTGCTTGCAACAGGACGTATGGAGATGTTACTGGTGCCCACTCGAAGCAAATCGATGAACAAGGGGAAGACAAGTGACACAGGTGATACAAGAACAAGTGTAAGTTTTACCTATTTTATTATATCATCTTCCCATATCATGTATAAAGTGATATCCCGAGATGGCTTTTGACTCATATTCTCCTGGTGAGGTTGAAAAAAATTTTTTATAAACCCAATGGTCAATTTTCTGTCTTCTTTAATAAAAATGCTTATTTAAGCCTATAGCCTATTATAATAGCTTTTTTCTGTTCTTTTTACATTTTTTTTCACTCTGCTTACTTTGAGGTATAGAAAATTTTAGTTTAATGTAGTCCAACTAGTCTATTTTTCTTTCAAAGTCTATGCTTTAGTGATTTTCCCTAATTGTTCTTTAGTTTTTATTACATTGTTGTTCAAAGTTTTATATTAAGCAATTATTCATTTTGAATTGCTTTTGTAGAGGAATATAAATGTCTGATTGTATGTATATTTTATAGTGGAGATATCTAGCTGTACGAAACAGCATGTGTTGAAGGATTACATTTTCTTCTCGATTTTTTCTGTTTTGAGAGTGTTTCCTCTAAAAACAGGAATGAAATAAAGATACCATTCTCACCATTTAATTTTAAAATCATATGTGAAGTTTTAACCACAACAACAAGGTAAAGAAAATTAACAGAAGTGATCTAAATTAGATAAGTCTTTGGCATCATCTCTATAGAAGCTATTTTTCTTCATACATTCTATTTATTTCCTATAGCTACCATCAAAAATATCACAAAACTCGTAGTTTTAACTTCTAGAGAAATATGTTGTCTTTTCTCCTTTTTTCCTGGTGATTACAAGCTATTTTTGGGAATACCTAGGTTGATCTCATTGGATGGAGTGCACACTTTGCATATGTGAAGCCTGAATCCAATCTCCAGCCTCTAAAGGACCCCTGAGCATGAATAGGAGTAACCCCAGAGCATGGTCCTCTGAGTATTGCCAGGTGTGGCCCTGAAACAAAGGTGTTATTTCATACAAGACATACTGTGATCGCTGAATTTTTTCCATGCCTGCTCTTTACAGAGCCACAATAGTCTTTATCAGAAGATAGTCTTCAAGATGTTATTCTGACCTATCAGTTTATCATGAAAGGAAACATTGCATTTTGAATGAAGTGAAGCCCATTCTTCATTTAATAACAGAAGTGTAATACCAGATAAACTTAAAAAGTATTTTCAGAATGACACTTTAGTAGCACCTAACAAAGCATCTCGTTTCTGTTTCATGTTGCTGATAATTGAATTCTATACTTCATAATGAACTAATGGCACTTGTCAGAGAAAATGATAATATTTTGCACTTACATCACATCTCTTTCTAATGAGCTCAATAATGATTCAATGCTCTACTTTTTCCTTGCAATAATTTGGAAGCATTTTACATGGATATTATATTTGTATGCAAATGTATTCCTACTGATGAGAAAAGATAGTATAAAAGGTAAGATGAAAAGTTGTTTAGCAATTCGTTTTTAGAAAACTATAGCCAAAATTGAAGCAATTATTGCAGCTAATCAGGATCATCTATTAATGCAAAATCTACCTCACCACTACAAATATGCTCCTTAGAAAAAAATATAAGTAATTTTGATAGTGAAACAGAAAATAATAGAATACTTTATATAAATTATGATAATGCTTAATAATCTGTATGCATTATTTAACCATGTATATTAACATATAAATTTATATTTTAATTCACCATTAAATTTTAACAAATAATCTCCCTAAAATATTGTTACTAAAGTTAATAAATACAGATTTTCAGTAGGTTCTATAATGATATATTTTATTTTACTTATTTATTTTTCAATGCTATTATACCACTATGAGATATACAATCACAAAGTTTTAATGTTTGGGTTTCAGTCATACAGTGTTTCAGCACCCATCTCTTCATCAGTGCACATTTCACACACGGCCCACATTACCCTCTCCCCCTACCCCAGGCTGCCTCTATGGAAGGTACTTTTCCTCTCTCTCTCTCTCTCTCTCTCTCTCTCTCTGTCTTTCTCCTTCTCTAGTCCCTCACACATTTTGTCTTGCAATACAAACATTATGGATTATCATGTCTATCCCTTTGCCTATGTCCATGCTCATTTCTAATCTGGCATTACCATTTCCATCAATTATTAGTACAGTGGTCCTTTTCTATCTTACCTAACATCTGACTCCCACACACTTGTGGTAGATTCCAACCATTGATAAGTCCTCCTGGTCCCTGTTTTGCCTTGCCTTAGATATTAATCTCTTACTATTGATATTAATCTCTTACTGTTTTTTAAATTCCACAAATGAATGCAGTCATTCTATATCTGTCCTTTTCCTTCTGACTAATTTCACTGAGCATAACTCTCAAATGATATCTTTTAAAAGAAACATAGTGATATAATCTTAAGTATTGAATATTTCAATGTTAACTTAAAAATCTCTTGAGTGATTTTTATTGTTTCTCAGTAATTATTAGATCTTTATCAGAAATACCCCAAAATGTCATTTATACTTCTGGATACTTAACTATTCCCCCAAACAATATAATAAATTATAATTGTGTTTACAAGTTCTGCAACCTTATTTGACTTAAATACTTGTTGTTTTTCTTTCCTGTGTTAAAAATATTAGCCCTTACATTATCCTTAACTATATTAGAGAAACATTGGATCATAGATTAAAATATTAGAGAACTTTGAAACTATAAATAAGAAATATTGTCAAGATAGTACTCAAAATAACATTGCTATATTATTAATTATTTACTATTGGTATTTGACAAACCTTTTATTTGTTGGATAAATGTAATTTAATCCCATTAATTCATTCCTATGTTTTTAATGTCACTGATAAATCAGTGAAAATCACATTTGGTATATGAAAAGATGACAGTATGATTAAATCTCTAGAACATGGCAAACTTAAAAAGTTTACAAAACTGCAATTTTAATTTATTAATCAGCAGGAGTTACATATTAAAAATTTACTATGTTTAACTGTCCTCATTTGTCCAAAGTATTCAAAAGTTAAGTTGTCAGAAAACTCTAATTTGGTGCATGCCAGATAAATATCAGTGGAAAAGGCACTACAAGTCAACTTAAAATATAAGACATATTTGGTTATCAATAAAAGATAACTGTAATATAATAAAGTTTTTAATGGATAGGTAGATAAACAGAAGGAAAGGTGCTTGCCTTGCATGCAGCCAACCCATTTTGCATCCGTGATGCCCTTCTAATTATCAGGCAACTCCAGGAATGACCTCTGACTTATCTGGGAGTTTCCCTCGAGTACCAACTGCTGTGGTCAAACTCTCCCCAAATTCACTAATATATTGAAATATTTCTGATATGTGTGTTCCCTACATGCTTGGTTAAATGGGTTTATACTCAAGCCCGGCTATTGTCAAATAATTAGTTGTAGGTATAGCTCTTTTGAATAACAGTCGGTTTTAAGGAAGAATTTTTCAAAATCTGAATTTATTAACTGATACATTATTTATTAACTGATACATAAATAATTATTTGTAATTAATGATGAATAAATGATACCGATAAATTAGCTGATAGTGGTACTAATAGTTTGTTACAATGCATGAAAAATTCCTTACAAATTCCATAGTCACAGAACCAAACCAGCCTACCACAGAGGAAGGAAGATTATCTTTCTAATGACTTATACAAAAAGAAATAAGTATTAACTTTGTGTCTGTATCAGAAATTTTCTTCACATATAATAATTTCTTTGCATTACTAGATATTCCCAGCAATTACTCAGAACAAAGATATATAAATTGGTTGGGAGCTCGCAACCCCGGAAGAGAGACACTCCAGATCCCCAGGACTTATGACAGTCTTAGATAATACTGGATGTTAGGACTAGGTCCTTCCCAGAATCTTTTACATATATACACTGTACACAGTTCTAGGCAGATCCTAGCCATGGCCCATCATCCCAGTGAGCCTAACAAGAAGTCAGAGGAACCTCCACACCATAAGGTCAGTCATTCTCCACATCTAGACTCCACAGCTCCTCAGAGCCCCACCCAAGAGAAAAGCTGATCTCTCCCATTGAGGTACATTAGTAAATGCACAAGATGAGAGCCTACTACTGAGAGTGTACCACCACATGGCAGAGCCTGGCAAGCTACCCATGTTGTATTTGATATGCCAAATACAAGTAAAAATTATAGACCTCATTCCCATGATCTGAAGGAATGGTTTGAGACTCTTCGTGTTCCTGGAGCAAGCAGATGCCCTTGGACTACACTAGAATGTGACAGGACATATGGAGATGTTACTGGTGCCTGCTCAAGCAATCCATGAACAACGGGAAAATGAGTAATACAAGAAGAACATCCTGGATTCCTGAAAATTCCCCATTTTGTCCAAATTTCTGCTGTTACTGTCATTCAATTCTTATGACATGATATTGGGCAAAGGAAGAAAAGTTAGAATTAAATAGGAAAAATGAATATGGATAATGGTCATGGATTCAGGAGTTAAATGCAAAGACTGTAAATATGGCTTGGAGAATAAGGAATGATTATGTGAGCATTCAAAGGTATGAAATATCAATTGATCACTTGATATCCCGTTATTCATGGATTTGCTCAAGCGGGCGCCAGTAACATGTCCATTTGACCCTATCACGTGCCAAAAGTGAGAATTTACACAGACTGTCAAATAGACACATATGTTTATACATGCATGCAGCACACACACGTAACAGAAATTTTTCCTGTTTTGTTTGCAATACGTTTTCCCTCAGGCATCTGTATTATCTCCCAAGATTAATTTCAATCAGGTGATTGATCCCTGAAGACCAAACTCCCTCTACTGTACATCTTAAACTTCATGTAAATCTTAAACTGCGGACCATGAGATTATTCATAATACTAATATTTCACATTTATATTCATGTCAAACATGATAGCAAGGCTTTGGATTTTTTTTAAGGTTTTTGATTTTTTTAATCAATGTAGCATTTATTTACACTTTTGCAGAATTCAGGAGTTAGCTCCATTCACACATGTGTGCCTGCACCTCAACAATGGGAAAAAGATCTCTCTCAGACGTGGAATATAAAGAAATATAGTAAGGAACCATGGCCAAATTAATCAGAATTGTAGATAGTGTCTACAGAATAGAGTTGGGTTGTACTATGTGAGAGCCTGCAGGAGAGGGCTTGAGTTGGGCATGCAGGTGGGGAACAATGTGTACATGAAAAGTAGAAGTTGTATTATAATCTACAATTTTATTGACAATTTTTTATACTGGAGAACTATTTAGTCTTATAATCTTTTGCTTTAGTAGTGCTACAAAGTACTAGTTATAACGGTAATTTTATACTTTTGGCTAATTCAAGTCATAGTCGAAAGGTGAAGCACTAGGTGAATTTAATTATTCAGTTCAAGTCTTGTCCACTGACAAGGTATTCAAATAGAGAATTAAATGGCTGGGGTGGGAGAAAACAGCAGATAAAAAGGAAGCCAACCCCATTTTCTCTTTCTACACATTCACCTTCTCCCAGGCAGACTGCAGGATGGGAGGGGACCAACTCTGGACAGTAACGGGGGCACAGCAGTCCCCACCATGTACATGTGGCGGTAGTCAGAGATGAGGAAAACTTGGATAAGACGCTCTGGGGTACAGTTTGACAGAGGTACAGTCTGACAGAGGTACAGTTTGACAGAGGTACAGTCTGACAGAGGTACAGTTTGCCATGAGGTACAGTTTGACAGAGGTACAGTCTGACAGAGGTACAGTTTGACAGGGGTACAGTTCAACAGAGATACAGTTTGACAGAGGTACAGTTTGACAAGAGTCTGAGCCTTGGCTACAGACTAGGAAAACCAAGACAACAGAAAATCGCTGGAGCACAGTCCAAGAGAGGCCAAGCAAGAAACTTTCAGACGAGAAAACCATAACGGAGAGTAGAACCATAGGACAAGACCAGGCTGACCTCCACTGGAGGTGGGCACATGGTGATGGACAGTACTGAGGAACTCACTCGCTGGACCAGGTGTTGAGAGACAAAATGAGTGACATTGAACATGTGTAAAAAGTGAGGTCTGAGATGGCATGCCTCTGTATCAAAGACTATACTAATGCCAGGCTTTGGGGCACAACCTGGACCATCTATTTGAATCATAAAATAAACGCACTTCTTAACCTTCCAAATTTTGTAGATAAATCTTTCAAGCAACTCTAATGCATGCAGCAGTAAGGGAAATCTACTTTCCCTGTATAATATATATCATTTATCACTTATGTTATCTTCCCATGTGTTGGGGAAGCCGCTGGGGTCCCCAACAGTACTGGGAAGTGAGTTCCCTTCTACCTCCGGGCCGGCGGGGAATGGATGAAGACTCAGGAATCTGATGCAGTTTTAAAAGGCTTTACTTATCACAGGTTTAGGTATACACATCAACAATAGGTAAAACCCTGTGCTTAGGATTCCTTGCTAGAACCCCAGCCTCGTGTAGGCCAAAATGGCGGCTACCACATGTTAAGGCCTTATAAAGAGGAGACAAAGAAAAGACTCCCAAGAAGGGTGCGAGCTCACAAAGATAGAGCCCAAAAAAAGAGAGAGCGTGAGAGAGGAAGCAGGCTAGTTTTATACCCCTGCAACTCAGACCTCCCTCCCACTATTATGGAAAGCAGGGAGGGTCAAATGCCCTCAGGTAATTTCTCCCAGCACCTCACCTAGGGCCTTTTATATGCTAATGTCTTGAGCCAAGATCTGCCTGTAAAAGCCTTTATAGGGTAGAGAAGGGGGTTTCTGAGATGGCATGCCTCTGTATCAAAGACTATACTAATGCCAGTTAAATATTTCTCCAAGCCTTCACAAAAGTCTTGTCTTTACTTCATGGTAGTTTTGTATTTTAGTTGCCTTTGAGTAAGCAGGGAGCCATGCTTGCTTGCTTGGAGGCAAACAGCATTTCTCTCTGGTCTAATTACTTAGGGATCCAATGTGGCCAGGCAAATATGCTGGTAAGATCTAGCTAGTCCCACGATGATTGTGGTAGCATGAGAGAATATTTATACCAGCTAGTACAGAATACATGGTCAGATAAACTGCCATATTTAGACTACCCCCTTATCTACGAAGTGATTTGCAAGAGGCAATCCAGAGCAGATACAGAGGCTCTTAGAGGAATCCTGCAACACCCATGGTTTATTGATTTGCTTTAGCAGGCACCAGTAATGTCTCCATTTGTCCCTGTCACGTGCAAGTGTAGCCCAACGGCATCTGCTTTCTCCAGGAACATGAAGGGCCTCAAACTGTCTACTCAGGTTTTTAACAAAGAAGATCATCGCATAAGTGGGTGGCCACACGTTATTTTGATGTCCCATGGAATCCAGTCGGTAGTCCCTAAATTGCATTACATGTCCTGCCCATCTAATTTTCATCATCTTGGCAAATGAGACAAAATACTTGAATCTTGATCTATAATATATATTATAATAAATGAAACAATTATGATTTGAAACAATTATGATTTGAATATAAGGGAAATTTTGGCAGCTCCAATTCTTTGTATTAATGTCAAAAACATATTGAACAAAAAATTTGGGTTACCCAACATAGTTTTTCCACTGAAGTCACATAAGGATCTGATCTGCCTTCTAGCTCTCACAGTGAAAGCACATTGTGTTCTGTGTATGTGGACTATTAGTGCCACTTTTTATACATTTTTGTAGTGTTTGTTGGTGATAGCATTGTTTAAAAATGATTCTAACCCATAGTATTAAAGCACTGTCATAACAAAACAAAATAAAGATGAATTTATTTCACATTCACATACTTTTCTGTATGTATGTTTCTCTATATTCTCCTGGGGAACTTAAAATAAGTCATACCAAGCCCTCTGGTCCAAGGGACCTCAAAAGTCTATTTGGGGAAGCAAGTGTTAAAAAGCTATGAGAAATTATAGTCAAATATTGGTATTTGTGGGGGAGGGCGAGATCTCACAATAATTGGAATTTTCTGATGGTAGAATTATTCTTGTTTAGCAATCTTATTTGTCCACTGATCTGGATCTGTTTATTTATGATGTTGGTGTTTATGTTTTAGGGGAATTTTCAAATGTCCCAAATGCCCAACATCATCCATTGTGTCCCATCCCTTGTTTTCAAACCCCCACCTCTCCTTTCTTCTTTAAGTCAATCACTTTTTGTAGTCAAAGGCCAAGCATTTGTTTCCACTGGACTTTAGCTATTCCATTTCTTTTCTTTGCTTTTTTTTAATTAAATTTTTATTAAATTTTGTTATATCACTGTGAGAAATACAGTTACAAAACTGTTCATGATTAGGTTTCAGTCACACAGTGTTCCAGCACCCATCCCTCCACCAGTGCACATTTCCCAAGACCAAAGTCCCCAATTCCCTCCCCTCTCCCCCATTCTACCTCTATGGCAGACATTTTTTTCTTTTTTCTTTTTGGGTCACACTCTGTGATCCTCAGGGGTTTCTCCTGGCTCTGCACTCAGGGAATTACTCCTGGCAGTGCTTGGGGGACCATATGGGATGCCGGGGATGGAACTCCGGCCAGCATGGAAACACCCTACCTGCTGGGCTATCACTCTGGCCCCTATGGCAGACATTTTTCCTCTTCTCTCTAGCTCTTTTCCTCGCTCTCTCTCTTTCTCTCTCTCTCTCACCCACATGAATGAATTTAAATGATGCTTCCAACTATTCAGAACAATACATAAAAGAAGCCTCAGGAAATATTAGCAGAGCTTCTGGAAGTCTCCACAGTTTCTCCTACTGAACTAGCCTTTTCTGTTTACATATCCTTAATCAAAGTGGGACCCGTGAACTCATTTGATTGCCTTTTTCTTCCCTGTACTTGCAATTTCCTGTGGTGGCCTTTGCTTCTGACCTGCTCTTTTTTCCTTCTGGGTCTGCTTTCACTTTTAGGAACCCCAATTCAAGGACACACACCTGAGCATTGACAATATGCTTGGCTAGAGAATGAGGATATCTTGCATATTGATATTTTAAAGACTTTATGCTATCATCAATGAAGAACTAATATTGAATGGCAGAGGTATCCCACTATTAAAATAAAAGCTGCTGAAAGTGTTTTAAGATATGATCTGTGTGCGCATTTGGTATATACATGCGCACATACATATTAAAACAATATAAAATATAAATGTACACACTATTTTAGAATAATTAAGGAAAAGCAAACTTTTATTTGGCAAAATCCCAAATCCTCATTAATGCAAATAAGGCCTGCAATATTTGAAATATCTTAATGGGATATAAGATTTTGTAAATTATAAAAATTAATCTAAAGAAAGGACTACATAATTATTTTAGGTTTAATACTTCATGTGTTTCTCTTCAAAGGACTGTGTAATACATTACCATTTACTGCCTAATGCTGTAGTTTTGATGGATATACAAAGCATAAGTGAATTTTATATGTTCATTTTGTCTTGAAGAGAAACAAATCTTGATACTATATTACCTAAATTGCAGGTTTCATAGAAGTGTTCCTAATGAGAAGTTAATATTGTACACAAATTTATTTGTGTAGCCATTAAGAAAGTCAGACAACACCAAATAATTTAAGGTATTAAAAGATACCCAGACAGTTTTGTCTGGTATCACAGCAAAGTCAAACAGCACTAATGTGGAAGGGTAGAAATGGAAGCTTGAATCCAAGTCAAGCAACTTTATAGAAGAAAACAGAAATTATTTCCTTTCTAAGAACCACTTCTCCACAGTTGAAGGGAACACCAGGGAACAAAGCCACTGGGCCTAAGGAAAGCAGCAAATAAGAAATAATGAAAATTAAGCCAAAAATATATATAATTGAAATAGAAAATGTAGCAAGTAATGATGAAAATGTTTAAAGAGATCAATAATATACCTTCAGCCACACTCATGACAAAACGAAAGAAGAGAAATGATTCAAAAGTTTACATGAAACGTTTAACACTTCAGAATAGCCAATATATTACAGAAAAGAGCTATGCTGGAGGTCTGGCATAGCCCAACTTCAACTACACAGCTCTAATGATATTACTATAGAGTTATAATGATCAAGACAGTCTGACATTCTCCAGAGAACAGATAGATAGATCAATGAGACAGGAGAATCAGAGAAAAAGACCCACAAAAACACAGGCAGCTGATCTTTACAATGGAACTAAGGCAATTTAATACAGAAAGAACGACCTTTTCAAGTAATGATGCTCAAGTAATTGGACATCACCTATGGAAAAAAAATGAGTACAGAGACAGACTTTAAACTTTTCCAAAAATTAACTAAAATAGATTATTGTTTAAATAGAAAATATCAACATAAAATTTCTAAAAAATATTTGGAGAAAATTTAGTTGAGTAGTGTTTTTAGGCAAGACAACAATATGATCACTAACAAAATAACTACCAAATTCCAAAGGATGGATATGTCATTCCCAACGTTATCCCTTCTGAAATCCGACATGCCATTTCGTCGGTAAAGAAGGGAACAGCACCAGGCCCAGACAAAGTCAGACCCGAACAACTGAAGAATCTTCCATTGGTACTCATCAATACACTAGCTCGGATCTTCACACGCTACCTGTCCAAATGCAAGGTACCCTACCAATGGAAAACCAGCAGGAGAGTTCTACTGTTCAAGAAGGGAGACATTCATGACATCGGCAACTATCGCCCCATCTGACTGTTGTCTGTCATCTGCAAGCTGTTGTAGTGACAGACTGTTGTCGAGTCATCCTGAACAGAATTGGCAGAACATTAGATGAAGGGCAACCATACGAACAAGCTGGCTTCCAGAAAGAATTCAGCACAATCAACCATATCCACACAGTAACCAAGCTCATTGAGGTTTGTAGGGAGTACAAGATGCCACTCTGTTTCACATTCACTGATTTAAAGAAAGCCTTTGATTCTGTGGAGACTGAAGCAGTCATCAAAGCCCTAGCCAAACAGGGTGTTCAAACCCAATACACCAAGATCCTTCATGAGTTGTATTACAGATTCACCACCAGGATATCACCATTCTACAAGAAACTGATCATTGATGTCAAAAGTGGAGTTCGGCAGGGTGATACCATTTCACCAAAACTCTTCAGCGCCACCCTCGAGAACATCATGCAACAATTAGAATGGGAAGGAATGGGAGTGAAGATAGATGGTTGGCAACTATACCACTTTCGCTTTGTGATGATATTGTTCTAATAACCCTAAGCTTTAGCCAAGCGGCACAAATGCTGGCTGACTGCGACCGAGAATGTGGAAAGATAGGTCTACAGCTGAATCTAAAGAAAACTACGTTTATGAAAAATAAACTAGTTCCAGAGGCCCCATTCACTCTCAATGGAACAAACATCTCTGAATGCAGCAGTTATGTGTACCTAGGTCGAGAAATCAACATGATGAACGACCTAAAACCTGAGCTGTGCAGGAGGAAGAGAGTGGCATGGAATGCCTTCAAAGCCATCGAAGAAATAGCTAAGAGGACAAAGAGCCTCTGGCTCCGGTCACATCTCTTTGACTCCACCGCTCTCCCTGCAATAACATATGCCTCAGAGACCTGGGCCCTATGAAAGCAGGATGAGAATGCTATTCGGGTCTCCCAGAGAGGAATCGAAAGAGCTATGCTTGGAATATCACGCCTCACTCAAGTGAGAGAAGGAATCCGAAGTTCTGACCTCCATTGCTATTCCAGAATCAGGGATGCTGTCTCGTTTGCCAAGGCATTGAAAATCAGATGGGCTGGACATGTAATGCGATTTGCAGATGACCACTGGACTAGAGCCATTACCGACTGGATCCCACGGGATGTCAAAAGATCACATGGCCGCCAACCTACAAGATGGTCAGTCTTCTTTGTCAAGACCCTGAAGGAATGGTTTGAGGCTCTTCATATTCCTGAATCAACCAGATGCAATAGGGCTACATTGGCACATGATAGGGTCCAATGGAAATGTTACTGGAGCCAGTCCGAGCAAATCGATGAATAACAGGGTTCTAGCCCTGGCCCACCACCTCGGCAGAGCCTCACAACAAGCCAGGCCACCCCCCCCACTCCACGGGCGCCGCCATTTTCCACATTTGGACTTTCCTCTGTCAGAACTCCACCCAGCAGACCAGCCCATCACAGCCTGGATCATCGACACCCACCCTGCAGCAGTTTTTTCCTCAATCCGGCCCAAGTATGCTGGTCCAGAGACTCTCAGACATGGGGCAGAGCTGCTCCTTGCTCTCCTTGTGCACAGCCATTCATGAGGCAGTTGGGAGGCATGGCGGGTTCAAGCCCTGACCCACCACCTCGGCAGAGCCTCACAACAAGCCAGACCACCCCCTCACTCCACGGGTGCCGCCATTTTCCACATTTGGACTTCCCTCTCATCAGAACTCCACCCAGAAGACCAGCCCATTACAGCCCGGCTCCTGCGGCCACAAGCAGCAGTGCGGTTCATTAATAAATGCTCTATTTGGAGGTGTTTAAAAGAGTTTGCCTCCGGCTCGGCAAGCCTGGGAAGCTTCTCGTGTTGTATTTTATATGCCAAATTTCAGTAACAATTATATTAGGTCATTCTCATGACCTAATATAATGGTTTGTGGCTCTTTATGTTCCTGTAGCAAGCCGATGCCCCTGGCTCTACTGGCATGAGACAGGTCATATGGATATATTACTGGTGCCCACTCTAGCAAATAAATGATCAATGGGAATATTGTGATTGAGATCGTGAACGGGATTCAAGTGATCAAGTGAACAAAATAACCAATAGGTTGGATTTAATTAAAATGAAAGCTTTCAGTTTTACAAAGGCTCTCAACATAAGGAAAACAACAATTTAGGCTGTAATTCTTTGGGAGAGCACTTGTAAGACCTTTAGTTAGATTCTCAATATCACCCCACCTCTGCCCCTCAAAAGTTAAAAAAAAAAAAAAGGAAAACCCATCTTTGTTGTTTGCAAAATATATATCTGAAAAAGGGCTTTTAAGAAAATATACAAATTACTCTTAAACTCAATATAAGGAACTTTTTTAATATAGATGGACGATCTGAATATATTGCTAAATTTATCACTTGTCTTTCCATTGTTCATGGATTTGCTTGAATGGTTACCAGAACATCTCCATATGTCCTGCACCTGCTAGTGTACTCCAAGGGCATCTGCTCACTCCAGAAACATGAAGAGCCTCAAACCATCCTTCAGGTCATGGGAATGAGGTCATATATAGTATATATGTATATATATATATATATATATATATATATATATATCATAAACATATATATCATGAATATATATAGATATATATATTCATGATAACCCGAAATGACTATAGGGCAAGCCACAATGTGTAAGAGAAGAGAGACATTGTCCAGAGTCAGGGAGAGACAAAGTCAGAAGTAGGAAAAGAGGAAAAGAAAAAGTGCGTGAATACAGGCAGTTTGGGGGAGGTGGGAGTGTGTGAGGGGATATTGGTGATGGGAAATGGGCACTGGTGGAGGGACGGCTGCTGGCACACTGTATGCCTGAGATCCAATTATGAACATCTTTTTAACTGTATATCTCACTCTACTATAATAAAATATAATAAATGAATAAAATATAAAGTTCTACCACTGCTCTATATATCGTCCCAATCCATGGGCTCTCTTTGCATCTTGGTCACTGTTTATTTTTAGGGGCAGAAGCCTCTTAGTCACATTTATCTTTGCTTGCACTTAGACACAGATACACCAGGCAGAGCAGAAACCAACTTACCCCGTTGCGCCGTGACCCAGTGCGCCACGCGATTTAACTCCAAATTGCTGTGAATATTCTACCCACCCCTCTAGAGAGCCCCACAAAGTAATGAGAGTATAGCGCCCACGACAGAGCCTGGCAAGCTGTCCGGTCAGTGTTCAATATGCCAAACCAGTAACAGAAATGTTTAATTTCCTGATCCCGAAAGAGTCCTTATTACGAAAACAGTAAGAAGCGCGAACAAGCACTGCCTGATAAAATTTCATGGCTATCCTAGGCTGCCAAAGCGAAGAAGGACTAAAATGACTGTCTGTACTTTCAATGCACGTACACTGGCATCAGAAGCATATATTGAGGATCTGATGGTGCAAGCGCAAAAGATCAAGTGCGACATCATTGGTCTGACTGAGACAAGGAGGCGTCAGTCGCATCATGCTGTATTTGTCAACGGAGAAGAATTTTTCCTGGAACATGTGACAAAAGAGGCGTCTGTGGCATTGGTGCCCTTGTCAACACGAACATGGCCGTCAACATTGATTCATTTGAATCCTAACAAACCAGATAGGACGATTACACTTGAAGAGATGTGGCCCACTGCCAGCAATTTCTATCTTCATTGTCTATGCACCAACATCCACATACAAAGGAGATGCAATTGAGAAATTCTACATGGAACTGAAGGAGTTCTTTAAAAAGGTCACTCCTTCTACAAGATCATAGTTGGTGATTTTAATGCCAAGAAAGGACCGAGAAGATCGGCTAAAGAACTCCACATCGGGACCCATGGCCTAGAATGGAACGAACAGGGTGAGAGACTATCTGAGTTCATCATGTCCACCTGTTGCAGGACACCTAAAAGCTTAGGCCTCTGCATCTGCCCTGGATTGCCTCCTTCAGGTCACTTCATACATAGGGGGTAGTCTGAATGTGGCAGTCTTATCTAATTATGTATTCTGTACTGGCTGGTATAAATATTCTCTCATGCTACCACAATCATCCTGGGACTAGCTAGATCTTACCAGCATATTTGCCTTGTCACGTTGGATCTCTAAGTAATTAGACCAGAGAGAAATGCTGTTTGCCTCCAAGCTAGCAAGCATGGATCCCTGATAACTCAAAGGCAGCTAAAATACAAAACTACCGTGAAGTAGACAAGACTCTTGTGAAGGCTTGGAGAAATATTTAACTGGCATTAGTATAGTCTTTGGTACAGAGACATGCCATCTCAGAACCCCCTTCTTTATCCTATAAAGGCAATTCCAGGCAGATCTTGGCTCAAGATATTAGTTGAGGTGCTGGGAGAAATTACCTGAGTACATTTGATCTTTCCTGCCAGGCGAAGTTACATTTAGCTTATAGCTTCTCCCAGCTCTGCTAGGAGGCTTTTAATTAGCTCTGGGTCCTTAACCAGATGGTCTCCTGAAGTTGCTACATTTCTATAAAGCTATTTTCCTGTATTCATCTCTAGATAGCCCAGCCCAGAATGGGCTGGGCTGGGGAGTTTGGGCGGATTTCTAGCTATAAAATAAGCTGCAGGAAGAAAGAAGCTCTCTTTTGCCCCCTTTTGCCATTTCGGCTTCCTTTGGTGTTTTGCTTCTCCATCTTCTCCATTCTCTGATGGGCCTCAACACGTGGTGGCAAATATCTTGGCCTACACTTGACTGGGGCCTAGTTGGGAACCCAGAGTCTGGAGGTTTTCCCTGCTCTTGGATTGTATATTGGAAACTGTGATAGTAAAGCCCTTTTAAAACTTAAAACTGCATCGGATTCCTGAGTCTTCATCCATTCCCGCCAGCTCCGGAGGTAGAGGGAACTCGCTTCCCGGCACTGTTGGGGACCCCGACGGCTCTCCCCGACATCCACCAAGACCATTCATGGGAACTCACAGTTCCAGAAGGCTGAAGTGAAACGTTGGACATGGGAATCTCCTGGTGGACAGTTCCACAATAAAATTGCCCACATCATTTTCAATCGACGGCTTTGTCTGACCGATGTTGCTGTCGTCCCCAAATTCCAAACAGCATCGGACCACCATCTCCTTCATGCAAAAAATATACTTCCTGCAAGGGGAGAAAAGGCTGCAAAGATTAAGAAGAGAACTCCCAGAACGGCCACCAACTGGGAACTCTTTGACAACATTGCAGCAATATGGGAAGATACCACCATTGACGACATCAATGAAGAATAAAACCAACTGGTTCAGCACCTCCATGATTGTGTAAAGAATACCGAGAAAGAAAGACAAAAAAGGATGCCTGTCTTCAGAAACTCTCGAGCTCATTTGCCAACGTGGCAAGGCGCTAGCCTCAGGAGAACAAATGCTAACGTCCAAGCTTGCTAAATGGTGCAAAGAATCTATAAAAGAAGACCTCAAAGACAGAATAGCAGAAATACTGGAAGATCCAGCAGAAGCCAGGAAAAACATTCGCACCGCCCGCCTTTCCTTAACAACTATAAGACCAAGATGACTGCTCGCTGATGCCCTGATCAATCTATCACATCTTCCAGAAAGGCAATGGAGAAGATTATCCATTACTTCTACTCAAATCTCTATGATAGCCACATCCACCTGCCCACATACCGAAATTCCACAGGATGGATATGTCATTCCCAACATTCTCCCTTCTGAAATCCAACATGCCATCTCGTCGGTAAAGAAGGGAACAGCACCAGGCCCAGACAAAGTCAGACCCGAACAGCTGAAGAATCTGCCATCGGTACTCATCAATACACTAGCTCGGCTCTTCACACGCTACCTGTTCGAATGCAAGGTACCCTACCAATGGAAAACCAGCAGGACAGTTCTACTGTTCAGGAAGGGAGACATTCATGACATCGCCAACTATCGCCCCATCTGACTGTTCTCCGTGCCCCTACAGGCTGTTTACATGAGTCATCCTGAAGAGGATTGGCAGAACACTAGATGAAGGACAATCATGCGAGTAAGCTGGCTTCCAGAAAGGATTCAGCACAATCGACCACATCCACACAGTAACCGAGCTCATTGAGGTTTTTAGGGAGTACAAGATGCCCGCTCTGTCTCACGTTCATTGATTAACGAAAAGCCTTTGATTCTGTGGAAACTGAAGCAGTCATCGAAGCCCTAGCCAAACAGGGTGTTCAAACCCAATACATCAAGATCCTTCATGAGCTGTATTACGGATTCACCACCAGGATCTCACCATTCTACAAAGAAGTGATCATTGATGTCAAAAGAGGGGTTCAACAGGGTGATACCATTTCACCAAAACTCTTCAGCGCCACCCTCGAGAACATCATGCGACAATTAGAATGGGAAGGAATGGGAGTGAAGATAGATGGTCGGCAACTATCCACCTCCACTTTGCTGATGACATCGTTCTAATAACACCAAACATTAGCCAAGCGGCACAAGTGCTGGCTGACTTTGACCGAGAATTTGGAAAGATACGTCTACAGCTGAATATAAAGAAAACAATGTTAATGAAGAATGAACTAGTTCCAGAGGCCCCATTCACTCTCAATGGAACAACAATCTCTGAATGCAGCAGTTATGTGTACCAGTTATGTCGAGAAATCAACATGATGAATGACCTAAAACCTGATCTGCACAGGAGGAAGAGAGTGGCATGGAATGCCTTCAAAGGCATAGAAGAATTGGCTAAAAGGACAAAGAACCTCCGGCTCCAGGTACATCTCTTTCGATTCCACTGTTCCCCCTGTATTAACATACGCCTCAGAGACCTGGGCCCTATGAAAGCAGGGTGACAATGCTATTTGGATCTCCCAGAGAGGAATTGGAAGAGCTATCCTTGGAATATCCCACCTCACTCAAGTGAGAGAAGGAATCTGGAGTTCTGGCCTCCGTCACTATTCCAGAATCAGGGACGCTGTCTTGTTTGCAAAGGCATTGAAAATCAGATGGGCTGGACATGTAATGCGATTTGGAGACAACCGCTGGACTAGAACCGTTACCGACTGGATCCCACGGGATGTCAAAAGATCATGTGGTTGCCGCCCACCTACAAGATGGTCAGACTTCCTTGTAAAGACCCTGAAGGAACTGTTTGAGGCTCTTCATATTCCTGAATCAACCAGATGCCATTGGGCTACATAGAACTTCCATTGGATAGGAACCAATGGAAATGTTACTGGCACCCACTAGAGCATATCGATGAATAATGGGATTCAAGTGATCAAGTGATCAAGTGCACTTGCTTGGTCAATGGTATTTCTCTTTCAATGTGCCTTTGGCTTCAATGTCATGGAGAGTTTTGCCTCTGTTTTCTTCCTCGTATCTTATGGATTCAGGTCTGATGTTGAGGTCTTTAATCCATTTTGATCTGGCTCTTATGCATAGAATTAGGTAGAGGTCTAAGTTAATTTTTTGCATGTAGCTCTCCAGTTTTCCCAGCACCACTTGATAAAAGAAACTTTCTTAGAAAGAATAGAACAATCACTACTGGCAGAGATGCAGAGAGAAAGAGGCTCTCATTCATTGCTAATAGATTGCTGACTGGTCCAGCTTTTTTTGGAAAACATTATGGACATTTCTCCAAAAACTAGACATAAAACTCCCATTTACCCAGCAATACTACCCCTGGGAATATACTCTGGGGGCAAAAACACCAGAAACACCATCTACAGTTCTATGTTCATTGCAGCACCATTCACAATAGCCAGGATCTGGAAACAACTTGAGTACTTTGAGTACTGAGAACAGATTACTGGATCAGAAACTATGGTACATGTACTCAATTAAATATTATGTAGCTTTTAGGTTAAATGAAGTCATGAAATTTGGCTATAAACAAATCTATATGTACAATATCATGGTTAGGTAAATGAGTGAGAAGGAGGACAGATACAAAACTGCCTACATTCATTTGTGGAATAAAAAAATTAGTATGAGAATAATATCCAAGGCCAGGAAAACAGGGCCCTGGAGCACATGTCAATGGTTGGAATCTATAACGTTTGTATGGGGGTTTGGAAGGTAGGTAAGATAGAGAAGAGCCATTTTGACATTAATAGTTGGAAATAGCAACATAAGACTAGAGCTGAGTATTGGGTGTAGGTAAGGTGATATACATGTTAGTATTGCAAACTAAAAAGTACAAAAGGTGTGAGAGAGAGAGAAGTGCCTGGCGTAGAAGTAGATTGTGATGGGAGAGGGAACCTGGAAACATTGGTATTGGGAAATGTGCACTGGGAAGGGATGAGTGTTATAACACTGTCGACTGAAACAGAATCATGCACAGCTTTGTAATCTATCCATGCAGCTGTAAAATACATCTATACCCTATATATACGTTATATATATCCTTTATTTTATATATATATATATTTATATCCTCAAGAGTCTCTCTCTCATCCGTAAGAAGCTCGAACAAAATCACCCCACAAAGAGGAATATGCTACTGTTCTCACTGCTATATCTGAGTCCTTGGCTTAAAGTCTTGACTTCACCAACAGCTTTCCTGACGCTTAACCATACCCCCCCATTTATGCTGGTGACTCTAGCCCCATATAAAGTCCATACAAAATTTCACTTCACTCTCCTTGTATCATAAAATATGAGAGGTCACAAATAGAAATGATAAACAACTAGAACAATATCCTTGAGTCATAAGTCTGTTAAAATTGAGACAATTAATTGCTATTGCTGGCATCTAAGCACTCTCTGGTACATTCACTATCTTTCATGCCCAATGTCAATTCTCTGGATGTTCCACTCAAATGTGCCAAATAGGTCTCATGGCCAAACCAGATGCATCTGCTGAGAGTGTGGTTGGCCTTGAGTCTGAACACCTGGATGCATGATCCCAGCACCTTGGGCTTGTTTTCCTGGCACCCGTGGAGAACTTATACTACAAGACATCCCTGGAACAGGTTTAGGGAACACAATTTGAACCCCCAGCCATCTGGTTTGCATCCAGGTTCTGTGTTAACATCATAAGGTCTTTAACTTACACTCTTGCTGCTGCACTTTGTTCTCAGAAATATAAGGCTAAATAAAACAAAGTTTTTTCATTCTGTAGAATTTAGAGAGATTAGCAGGAAGAGCTCATTTTCTCCACTAAAAACAGTGACAGCAGTGATGACAAGCTAGCTAAATATTCATTGAAATATTTAGGTTTATAGGAAATCTAAATTTTAAAAAATTATTTAAACAGTTAAAAAGGTTTTGTTTTAACATTATTTAAACAAAAGTAATAATGTTTGGTATCTAAAATGTAGGTTCTGCAGGAAGGTCCCTATAGGCCCTAATATGGAGCACACAAACTACTTAAATCTCATATTAGCTGTGGATATCCAATTAGCTACTTATTTCTGTGAGCCACAGTCCCTTACCTATAAAATGGCAATTAAAATGCTTGCCTTATAAGTATTTTCAAGGACTAAGTGGATCAATATATTACATAGGTAACACACATCGAGATCTCGATAAGTAGTAGGGAGTGTTCTGCAATGGTGCTAATAGATTGATCTATTCCACTCGAGCAGAAATCTGATCATGAAGATGGTATGAATTCCAATAAGTCATTATGGTAATGACCAGAGCTAGATTCTACAAAGTTTTAACTACTTTGCTAAAAGTAGTTAGAATAAAATATAGTAATAATGAGACTAAAATTTGTCGGACTCCAAAACAAGAGAATTCTAGAGCCTTCAACATCATCATTATCCCCAGAAATCTACATGGCTTCTTAGTTTATGAAACAATTTACACAACAATCTTATTTGAATTTCATAATCACAGACTTTACAGATAAATATTATCCTTGTTTCATAAATTGCAATCTTAAAAAATAATTCTCTGGCTTTGAGGCCCACACCAGGCAACTCCTTCAGTTTCTGTGTTCATGGATCACACCTAGAGGGTTTTGGGGGACCATATGGGATGCCACAGATTGACCAGAACCAGCCGTGTGCAAGGCATGCTCCCTCCCTACCTGCTGTATTATTGCTCCAACCCTTGAAAAAAAATTGGGGCACATAAATTGCACACAATATTAAGTATTGAAATATACTCTTGTGTTCTCTCTAATGTTTCACATATGATTCATCATCTTCAGACTGGACACTAATCACTTAGGAAATAAGAGAAATAAAAAATTTAATATATGGATTAAACCAGGGAGCCTGACTTTAAAAATTATTTTAAAAAACAGACTTTCTACTATACTCCTACTTGGCTTACACCTGAAGATGCTGGGTGAAGACCACCAACATTCTCACTATACAATGTTCCAGACGATATATATGTCACTTGTCTTCCTATTGTTCATCAATTTGCTTGAGAGGGCACTAGCAACATCTCCATAAGTCCTGTCACATGCTAGTGTAGCCCAAGGGCATCTGTTCACTCCAGGAACACAAATAGCCTCAAACCACTGGGTCATGGGAATGAGGTCTATAATTGTTACTGGTATT
The DNA here is from genome assembly GCA_021461705.1 of Cryptotis parvus. Taxonomy (NCBI): domain Eukaryota; kingdom Metazoa; phylum Chordata; class Mammalia; order Eulipotyphla; family Soricidae; genus Cryptotis; species Cryptotis parvus. The sequence goes on from JAJIBD010026262.1 coordinate 112,586, forward strand.
TGGCATATCAAATGCAACACAGGTAGCTTGCCAGGCTCTGCTATACAGGTGGGATACTCTTAGTAGTAGGCTCCCATCTTGTGCATTTACTGATGAACCACGTGGCCGCAAAGTGGTTGCGCGCAATGGGAAGAGATTGGCTTTTCTCTTTGGTGGAGCTCTAACGAGCTGTGGATGATTATAATTCTATCTATATATTTAGAGCTATAATTCAGCTCTATTTAGTACTTTTATGATGTAAATCAAAAATTGAAGTTCAGGATTTGTACAAGGAAGCCTAATATTTCAGCCACAATTGATTGTATTTCATATAATTAAAATGTTAGAGAAATTTTTGTTGAATAAAAAAGCTGAGCAGATGATACAGTGCCTATGTGTCCCTTCCTCAACCAACCACCCTCAGTGCACATTACTCCCAGTGGAATAGCTCCACAATAAATTTTAGTTATTAAATGAAATATTTGTTTTGACTATTGGCTAATTTTATCAATTGTTATTTCAACATGGTCTCATAGGCTTTGTTGTATATACATAAGTCATATTTCAATTCATTTTCATTTGAATATGTCTTAGTAAGCCATTGTCATATCCTTTAGTTAATTTTTAGTGCCTGTTATTATATTTCCATAAGTGTTTTATTAGAAAACTCTATTTCTTTCTGGCATTAATATGCCCCAGATTTACCTGGTAAACTTCCTCACCCAATCCGGAAATCAGTTATTTCTTAGATTATCATTTTAGTTTATTATGGGATGATAATGATATTTAAAAAAAATCAATGTCTAAAAGCTGGGATGCCTATTGCCTCCAAATATTATTTCCTTTAGATAATGCAGCCCTGCCCCATGACATGGGGCAGAGATGCTACTGGCTCTCACTGTGCCCAGCCACTCATGAGGTGCCCGGGAGGGATGGCAGGTTCTAGCCCTGGCCCGCCACCCCAGCAGAGCCTTACAACAAGCCAGACGACCCCCACTCCATGAGGATCTCCATTTTCCACATCTGGACTTCCCCTTCATCATAACTCCACTCAGCAGACCAGCCTATAACAGACTGGCTCATCGAGATCCACCCTGCTGCAGTCTTTTTTAATCTGGCCCAGGTATGCTGATCCAGAGACAGACATGGGGCAGAGCTGCTACTGGCTCTCACTGTGCCCAGCCACTCATGAGGTGCCCGGGAGGGATGGCAGGTTCTAGCCCTGGCCCGCCACCCCAGCAGAGCCTCACAACAAGCCAGGCGACCCCCCCCCACTCCATGAGGACCTCCAGTTTCCACATCCGGACTTCTCCCTCGTCAGAAATCCACCCAGCAGACCAGCCTATCACAGACCGGCTCCTGCAGCATAAGCAGCCGCGCGATTCATCAATAAAAGCTGGATTTTGAGATGACTACAAGAGTATGCTACCTACACGGCAGAGCCTGGCAAGCTACAAGCTAACCATGTCATATTTGATATGCCAAATACCAGTGACAGTTATAGACCTCATTCCCATGACCTGATGGAATGGTTTGAGGCTCTTTATGTTCCTGGAGCAAGCAGGTGCCCTTGGGCTCTACTTGCACGAGACAGGACATATGGAGATGTTACTGGTGCCTACTGGAGCAAATCAACGATGAACGGGAAGACAGTGATACAGTGATTAGATAATGCAAGTGGACACGGCAAAGAAATATGTATGTGCATGTGTGTATACCAATAATTTTTTAATTTAATATTTTAATTAAACCACTATGAGATATGTAATTACAAAGATGTTCATATTTGGGTTATAGTCATACAGTGTTTCTGCACCCACCCCTACACCAGTGCCCATTTCCTACCACCAATGTCCCTGATTTCATCCCCCTTCCCCTAGCCTGCCTCTACGGCAGGTTTTATACCAATAATTTTCATACACACACTTTAAGTATTTTTAGTTACAAGCATCTGTAACTGTGTTAAATAAAAATGAGTAGAAAGTGAGTTTTCCAACTTTTATTCATTTTGCCATGGATTCTAGACTTATGCCCCGATGAATTATAGATTTCCATTATGATAGTGATATCTAGTTCCCTCATTCCACTGTTCACTTAACTCATTGTTCGTTCCCAGAATGTATCAAATGCCAGCATTGGTAGCCCAGACTCTTATAGGACACTGCTTTATCACCAATGTACTTAGTGCAGTTCAGTTATTTTTAGTTTTAAAGACACCTTCTTTTCCATGAGTTATTTTGATGGCATATTTTCTCCCTTTATGTTCAACTATGTTATTGCATTTAACATATAATTAACTTTTCTGGAATTGTCTGAAATCTTACTTGGTAGATGTTAAATACAATTAGATTTCTCTAACTTTGAAGATGAAACTAACAGCTGATCTTTGTCATCTATATTGTTCTAACATAAGTATAGAGTTTAGAAGAATAATATTGTAGTATTTCAATATAATCATACAGTTAAAATGAATACTTATTATTAGTTCTAATTAATAACAGTGTGACCCTCAATTTTATTTTTCTTATTTGCATTCATTTGCTCGAGGACCCCTTTGCTCCCATCTTTGAGCCTGATTTCTGTTGCTAGGTCAGTGATGTGGTTATAAGCTTGTGCTAAATCTTATGAGCACTATCGCTATGTTTTCTGCTTTGTCTCTGTTCAACATTTTTGCTTCTTCAAAAGCTGCTCTTCTACTACTTTTATACCAAATGCAATTTTCATAGAGTTTTTTTGCCATCTTTCTTCTCTCCTTCAAATGATCTTGAAACTAAAAGCACCAATAATATTTATTGTGACCTTAAATGGTGACAAATAAAGATTGATGTTCTAATCCTTTGAGGAGGGCCTCGTGCATTATATACTTTTTTTTCAAGTGAAATTTAATGATAATTGGCTCATCATAAAAAGAAGGGAAAATAGCAGCACCTTGGTTGAGGATATTTGTTAATTTTCATATTAGTCACACCTTAGCTCATTGCAAATAATTAAGGTTTATCAAGGGCCTCAAGAAATTTCTTTCTTATTTTGGGCCATACCTGACTTTCTTAGGGCTAACTTCTGGCTCTGCACTCAGAAATCACTACCATTAGTTGGGGGCCATTTGGAGGCCAGGGATAGAACCGGTTCAGAGGTGCTCAAGGCAAACTGCTCTACTACCTCCCCCACCCTGAGAGCTCAAGAAAGGTCTCATTATTTAACAATGACTTCTCTGAACCAATGAGCTTTAGTTGCAGGTTAACAGGAGTTTAATTATAAGAATAACATAGGAGCATTGTGAAATCCTTTGCAGAAGAGAGCTATTATTTGGGTCATTACACGGCAGCCCACAATTTTATCAACCCCTTTTACCATCTCCATATTGATGCTCTCCAATATTTTATGCGTTGCGTATCTCAAACTGTTACTGTCTACTACATCTGTTCATATATATATTAATGATATTTCTGAAATATATAAACCTATACCATCTCATCAATATTTTAATTGCAAAGAGTTAAAACCCAATTTCTTACTGATGGGGTTGGAGTTTTTATAGGAAAAGAACAAAGTCACGCAGAGTCTAGCTTGTGAAGACAGAGGCAGAAACAGGGGTTACAGAGTTGTGGGGTACAGAGTACCTGAAGCCTGCAAAAGGTGGTAGGGGACAGATTCTCCTGTAGGATAGATATGCAGGAATCAAACCCTATGGCCTTGATTTTTTGCACTTTTTCCCTTCATAACTTGAAAAAGGATGTATTTCTGTTTTTATATTTTAGCCATCCGCTGAAATGTCTGATCATTTCAGTCCTAGAAAACGAATACACTGCTATGGCCTGAATATTTATGTCTGTCCAAATGTGAATATTGAACTATTAATCTTCAGTGTAGTAGGAGTATACTATTTATCATCAGTGCCATAGGGGTATCATATTTAGGTGCTATGACCTTTGGAAAGCTAGTAGGTCTTGATCACTTGGATTTGAGGCTTTACCTAAGAGTCTAGGGAAAGTTTTTGCCTATTCCTCCTGGCAGTACCTGTAGCAAGAAGGGTTTGAACCAGGAACAATCATGCTGTTATCATGGTTTTGGATTTGCACACTTAAGAGCCATATTTAAGAGCCAGGAGAGAGGAAAGTTTTTGCTGTATCTAAGCTTCCGAGTGTGTTATGCCGTTACAGATGCCCAGAGGATTAGACTCTCCTCTCACTCCAGTGCGTTAATTAATGTCCCATGATTCAATGAGTTTATTACTTCCTTTTAGACTTCAAGTCCTTTGCTCAGACTCTCTAGCTGATAGGGAGACTGATAAAAGAGACGATGCTTCTGGTGTGGAGTCTGAAAACACAGCATCTGAACTCAGGTTTGATGTTGGGCCATATGTTTCATAATTTACTGTCATTACTCCAGGAGGTCTCAATAAACTCTAAAAAAATATGTCTAAGAATCCATGGAACCAACTGCATTTTGTATTTACGTCACTACAACATCACTACAACACAGTGTTACCTGACCACAACATGGTTCACTTTGCGTTGTCCTCGAGACAAGTAGCTTCCTCCCTTCTCTCCCTCTCTGCTGCTGTTTGTCTTTCTCTCTCCTTCCTTCCTTCCTTCCTCCCTTCCTTCCCTCCCTTCCTTCCTTCCTTCCTTTTTTCTTCCTTCTTCCTTCCTTCCTTCCTTCCTTCCTTCCTTTTTCCTTCTTCCTTCCTTCCTTCCTTCCTTCCTTCCTTCCTCCCTCCCTCCCTTCCTCCCTCCCTCCCTTCCTCCCTCCCTCCCTCCTTCCCTTCCCTCCCTCCCTCCTCCTCCCTCCCTCCCTCCCCTTCCTCCCTCCCTCCTCCTCCCTCCCTCCCTCCCTCCCTCCCTTCCTTCCTTCCCTTTCCTTCCTTCCTTCCTTCCTTCCTTCCTTCCTTCCTTCCTTCCTTCCTTCTTTTCTTCCTTCCTTCCTTCCTTCTTTATTTTGGGCCATGTCCAAAAAAAGTACCCAGAGATCACTTATGGTAGGGATTGAGGGGCCATGTAGAATGCTGGGAATCAAACTTCAGTGAGCTCACGTCAAGCTAGTCCCTAGCATTTGGTCTGTTGTATATAGCCCCAAAAGAGTCTTTAAACCTGTTTACACCTGAGCAGTAGGATACCTGTCTGTGCACAGGTCGCAGACTGCAGTGAGTAATCACTATGGTAGACCACTACTTTGTGGTCTATGAATCAGCAGGGTCCCAGGATCTGAAGCTGGGACCACCGCTTTAGCCTCATTAGCCCTAGCAGACTGACACTGCCTTGATCATTTTTACTCCAGTAACCCTCATAATGAAAGGGAACCAAAAACAACAGTTAAAGTCAATAATCATTTATTGACCTTAATTGATAATTTCTGGAAGATTACATACAAAAGTCAGGGAATAAACCCTCAGCTTACTACCACATTGATGCTGAAGGAATAATAGCTTATAGGTATGTAATATATTCAGGCAACTCTGAATAAATATGACCAAGTTTATTAAAGGAATAGAAACTATTTTATGTGAGTGACCATAGAGGAAATGGAGAGAGAATGCTAAAGAGCAAGTAAAGCTAATTTCAAAACTAGCAAGTGGCCAGGAAAAAAATGTGTTTACTGTGTGACTTCTAGTGTCCCTATGGCATGTGTGGATAGCAGTAGTACAAAGAAGTCATTATAAGGATACATTCTCTAATAATTAAATCCACCCAAAGTGTAATAGCTTTGTACAGGGGTATATATTCTATCACTGGAGGAGAATATTGGGATACATAATACTGAAGGTATTTATATAACAGCTCTTCAACTAGAAGCAGACTAGAATAGAAACTGGTCTCTAACTTTAATTTTCACCATGGGGTATAGTGGTGTATTTTATTGAGTTATATCACTTTCCCTGGAGCATGTGTTCCAAACACTTTAGAACTTGTTATGATTGGTGAGAGTGTACTAATAAGTGAAAAGGCAGTTTAATTAATTTATTCAATGTATAGCTCTGTTAGAAATTGTATAAGTCCTGACCTGAACTACATGCAATCCCAAGGTCTGCAGTGGTTTCATTCAGCTATATTGATCACTAACTGTACCACCATGCTTCATTCATTATTGGTGTTTAAAAAATTCTGGGTTTATATCTTATTAGAACATGGTTATTCTGATATTATAGCTAATTCAATAACACTCAGGAAGAGTGAAATATGCACTTTTATCTTGCCCTTTTTTAACCAAGCATTAACAGTGTTACTAAAAAATTATTATTATTTTTATCACCTTCAGAATCATTGATTCTTCTCAGAGTTTATTCATGGCATGAAGAATAAAATATTTTCTGATCATTTTATGTTCTTGAACTATACAAAATTTGGCAATCACTTTTTAGTGCATGAGGGGAGCCTTTCAAAACACTTGTTTTCAAGTACCTGATTGGTGAGAATAGTATTTGAAATTAAAATCTGAGTCAATAAAGAATAGAGTGTTTTTGCTAAGGACTCGAAAAACAGTTTCTCAGCAGGCTCCAGCCAAGGGAGCAGCAGAATTCAAGAGCAGAAAGGCTAATAAAGGCATCAGCTTCTGAAATAGAATTAAATTGAGGGTCAGGAATTAGGCTTGACAGAAAGATTAATAATTCAGCGAGAAACATAGAAAGCAACACGAACAGTTGTGACTTTAGCTTGGTGATTGTGTCATGTAGAAAAAATAACGTGAAATAAAATCAATCACATTTTGGACCTTGAAGGTTTTTGAAGTGGAATGTCTGAAAGAGCCTGTGATGCTGCTATTAAGGTTCCTGCAAAGACTGAATTTATCAGATTGTGTCTCGGCTTATCGACTGAGTAGTCATAGCTTGTAAGAATCACAGAGACAAGGAAATTACAGTGAACTTTTAATAGGGTTGAAGCCAAAGGTAAACATTGCCTCCTCCACTTGTAGGGTCCTTCTCCTCCCTATCAGAGTGTTTCTGCCTAGGCTGGTACCAGACTTCATTTTCTATTACAGTTAATGGGGAAATTTGGATCATTAACTATACCATGTATTTGCTGATAAAAATGAGATACAAACATTTGCAATAGGTAATTAATACAAAAGCTACTACATGAAATGTGTTGTGATGAATTGAGTAATGGGCACTGGGGTGATAAGTGAGGATTCACCTCTGCTGCTAGACCAAGTTCTATTTCCAACTCTCACCAGTCATAGCTCAGCATTTTGTACCTGTTGTTACAACTAGGGGCTATTATGCATAAACCAACTCGAAGAGAGTATTAGTCCCCTAGGAGCATCATAAATAATGCCCTAGACCAGTTGCTTAAAACAACAAAAATGCATTTTATCATATTTCTGGAAGTTAAAAGTCCATGATGAAATATTCATCAGGGTTGATTTCTTCTAAGGTTCCTCGCCTTGGCTTATAGCCTGCTGACTTTTCCCTGTGCCTTCCTCTGGCTTTTTCTCTTTAATTGGTTATGTTCAAATCTTCTTTTATAAAGACACCAGTACCGCCAGTCTACACCCATTCTAATAACAACATCTTGATCTAATGGTCTTTATAAATACCTATTTCCAAGCATAGTCACATTCTAAGATACTGGAGGATAAGATTTCAATATATGCATTTGGAGGAGAGGAGGAACACAGTTGAGAGCATGGGCATTTTTTTTGTTAGCAAGGGAGTTTTCAAAATTGCAAAAGAACACAGCTTCCTACCCTATATGGTAAGTCAGTAAATTTGCCACTAGATATTTGTGAATTTATACTTTTATAGGTCATTGAAGAAAAGAACAATTTATTGTTCTTAGGCTTAGATCCACATAGGGGTACACAAAGAGAGTCCTCTTAGGAAGTATGGTATTTATCGTTGTAATGATGGACATTTGCCTTCCTTACAAGGATCTTTGAGAGTGGAAGGTTGCCAAAGTTGCAATAAATTAAGGTGAAATACTAAGGTAGGTAAACAGAAGGGCTTAAAATACCATAATTTATGTAATGGTGGCACAGATAGAATTCAACTATACACTTGAAAAATCAGTGCTTGCAGTTGACTTAAGTCTGCATCATAGTTGTCTTTTAACACTAACATAGACTCATCATTTTATTCTCTCATACAGTATCTTGATTTTGTTGGGATTAATAAATCCCCCAAGCTCTTAGCAACTATTTTATCTTCTAGGTTAATACATGACTTTTAAGAAACTCAGATTATTAGGCAGAATGATCTTATAACTTCAAATTTGCAATGTCTTATCTAATAATTTGTCATTTGACAATATAATGTATTCAAATTAAAAATGTGTAGAGCAAATATGAAATTAGAGTTTTTTTAGCCAATATTTTTCTGATTATTATGTATGTTGTATCTTAACCTTTTTAGGCAGATGTTAGCCTTTGCATTTGCAGATGTAGAAAGAATTGCCAAAAGTAATGAGACAACATGGTCTAAGTAGCAAACATGGTAAGGAGCAGAAATGGAGAAGCTCCACTAATTTCTATATAAAAGATGTTCTTCAACACACATTAAGGTTGACTTTGCTTGTGAATCTATCTGGTATGGGAAAATGTTATTTTTTCCAACAATCATCAGCATAGAAAGAACATAACATTGCACTAATTGCTTTTATCTATTTTCAATTTTTAGATATAGAGTGGTGGATAATAATACCCACATAATAAATTTAAATTTTCTATGGGATACTTTATCATGAAAATGAATTTAAGCTCAAAACTTAATTGGGATTGCCACAAAAATAATGACAAATATCTTCATATAAGGCAAACCTCTGAAACAACAAAATTCCAGAATAAAAATGCGAAAGCTGTTTGATGTATTCTTTGGACGTTAAGGATGTCTGAATGTCTACGCCATCCACAGCAATTACTTATATTTTAAAATTCGGTCAAGTAGTTCAAAGTTCCTGTCTTTATATATCAGAGAATCTGTCAAAAACAAAATCACTACTAGGCATACATACCTAGATAAGTATTTGTTTTGATGGAATGCCTTCAAAGGCGTCGAAGAAAAAGTAAAAAGAAAAAAAAACCCCCCCCCGGCCCCATCTCCCCCCCCCCCCCCCCCTTTCTTCTTATAAATAAAAAACACCCCCGGGCCCCCGAACCCCTGGGAAGAAAGTTTTTGTTTTTTTTCGGGATCCCCCCAAGGAATGGTGAAATATTTTTTTTTTATTAAAACAAAGAAACAAAATTATGAAATACGTATTTTGTCTTTTTTTCCCCTACTTTCTTTTTTTTCTTTTGCTTTTCCCGTTTTTTTTTTTGTGGGATTGGATTTGTATTTTTTTTTTATATGTTTTTTTTTGTTACGAGCGATCACCCGCTTCCAACCGTTTTAAAACTTTTTCCCCCCCCAACCACAAAAACCCACCTCCCCCTTCTTAAATTTTTTTTTTTTTTTTTTTTTTTTTTTTTTTTTTTTTTATTTTTTTTTTTTTTTTTTTTTTTTTTTTTTTTTTTTTTTTTTTTTTTTTTTTTTTTTTTTTTTTTTTGTTGTAGAAATATTTATTTTATTTGTTTGAACATGAGTGTTATAGGATGCGTTTATCCATTGTCCTAAATGCTGGATTACTTTTCTTGATTTCCTTATTTTTACTCTCTTCATAATTTCCCGTATTTCATTCCCAACATGAGTCTTGAACCATTCTTTGTATCTCCAGCTGCTAGTGTGCTTTTTGCTCATATCTTAAGGTTTTCATTTGTTCACTCATTCATTAACAAACAGCTATTAAGACATTTCAACATTTCTGCATGCCATTTAGTTGTAGCTGTTACACAAATGGAAAGCTGGTGTCTTGACATAGCCACACTTAATTGGGTAAAGTAATTGTATAGATACAAAATTTCAGGTTGAGATTCAAGCTCTAAAGGAAAATTACAGAATGTAAGGAAATAGCAAAGTATCGGTTTACTAATTCTTTGGGCTGCCAAATAAGTATGGATAAAATCAGAACATTAAGACATTGGAATGATGGACAGCGTGTGACAGAGATAAAACGGGTCATAAGTGGAGTACTCACGATGGAGATTATAACATACAACAAAAACTTCAAAAGGGTACCATATATTCATTGATGACAAGCTCAAAGTGTACCGTATATTCACTGATGGCAAGCTCGAAAGGGGACCGTATATTCACTGATGGCAAGCTCAAATGGAATAGAGCATTACATCAATGGTGAGGAGGGATGCAAAGTTGAGAGACATACAGGGAGATGGTGCAATTATCTTAAAACAAAGATGAAAAGGCATCAGAGTGAATAAAGAACAGTGACTCAAGTGCCAAAAGTATTCAGGGGGTGGGGGATACAAATCAAAGGAAAAAGCCAGGCGACTCTTTAGGCGTGCAGATGGTGTAACTGAAAGCATTTCACTTCCGGTGATTTCTTTGTGATTTGGTTTGTTTAGGCAGTGGCAAACAAGGGGAAGACTGACAGTGCTAGTTGTAGAAAACTCACCCAACACTTTTTCAGGACTCCTAAAAGCCTCTGCATCTGCCCTGGATTGCCTCCTGCAGGTCACTTCATAGATAGAGGGGTAGTTTAAATGTGGCAGTTTATCTGCCCATGTATTCTATACTGGCTGGTATAAATATTCTCTCATGCTACCACAATCATCCTGGGACTAGCTAGATTTTACCAGCATATTTGACTGGCCACATTGGATCCCTAAGTAATTAGACCAGAGAGAAATGTTGTTTGCCTTCAAGCAAGCAAGCATGGCTCCCTGATAACTCAAAGACAACTAAAATACAAAACTACCGTAAAGTAGATGAGACTCTTGTGAAGGCTTGGAGAAATATTTAACTGGCATTAGTATAGTCTGTGGTACAGAGGCATGCCATCTAAGAAACCCCCTTCTCTACCCTATAAAGGCATTTCCAGGCAGATATTGGCTCAAAATATTAGCATATAAAAAGGGCCTAGGTGAGGTGCAGGAGAAATTACCTGAGGGCATTTGACCCTCCCTGCTTTCATAATAGTGGGAGGTCTGAGTAGCAGGGGTATAAATCTTCCTCTCTGGCTCGCTTTCTTTTTTTTGGTTCTCTTTTGGGGCTCACACTCTTCTTGGGAGTTTTGTCTTTGTCTCCTCTTTACAAAGCCTTAACACGTGGTGGCCACCATCTTGGCCTACACGTTCTGGGGTTCTAGTCAGGAATCCTAAGCACCGGGTTTTTCCTATTGCTGATTTTTATGCCTGAACCTGTGATAAGTAAAGCATTTTAAAACTGCATCGGATTCCTGAGTTTTCATCCATTCCCTGCTGGCCCGGGAGGTAGAAGGGAACTTGCTTCCTGTTACTGTCAGGGACCCCAGCAGCTTCCCTGACACAACACTGTATTTTCAGCAGCACAACTTGGAGACATTCAGAGCACTGGGCAGAAATTATAACAGAAATTGAGTAACAATTACAGACCTCATTCCCATGACCTGATGGAATGGTTTGAGGCTCTTTATGTTCGTGGAGCAAGCAGGTGCCCTTGGGCTTTACTTGCATGAGACAGGACATATGGAGATGTTACTGGTGCCCCCTCGAGCAAATCGATGATGAACGGGAAGACAGTGACATTGACAGTGACAACTTGGAGAAACAGAGAGGAAGTTGTAGGAAGTTGCAAAATGTGCGGTGGAAATCTACTTATGTTTTGGAATATGGCATGAACCCCAAAACCCAAGCTTCAGGTACTGATTTCGACTTGTGTGGATCTGTGTTACAGTTTTCTCAATGGACTGTAGGCAACCCTATTTAGAAACAGCTTTTACTTGGATCTGTTGAAAGGTTAAGACTATGTAAAGTATAGTTTTATGGTGGCTGCCTGGAATCCCTCGGAGAACAGATCGGCACAGATGGGGATATCCTTGCATCAGAATTACTGGACCGGACAGTGCTTGTCCAGCTCAGTCTGTACCATAACTGGATAGAAAGATCTGTCTTTTTGCTCTGTGTCTTTTGGATATAGTGACCTGTCAAAAATGATTGAAGTATATGGCTCTCTCTTCAGCCAGAAGAATAGATGATCACCAATATAGTTTCCTGTTAGAGAATTCAATCTTGGGTTCACATTTAATAGCTGCCAGTGTCTGCTAAACATGTGATATTTGAGAAGAATGGCTGGAGGACAGGCATTCTCTCACCTGATTGTCCTCATATTAAGCTATATAATCAGAATACAGCAACACCCAGGCACAGTTAGATTTCATCATATTCCTTCGCCTTTATAAAAGTTCAATATCAAACGTATGCACCTGAATAGCAATCATATATCAGCTATGATCTGCTATATCATAGATTACTTATCTGTCTCTCAGAGATGCTCCATAAATTCCTCCTTAACCTTAACTCATTTATGTCTCTTAACTCTGTATGGAAATTTGATTTAGATATTTTGACTGATTGCAAATTGACTTGGTAAAACTTACTTCCTCCTGCTTTCCTCAGATCGTATTAGACTTCGTTCCTAGATATCTGACAACCACATGGCAAGTTTCGTCTTTTTTTTAATTCAAACTGTGTCTTTTCTTAGGTATATTCTTCTGAACCCCACTACATTATTTAAGTCTTATGACAAAATTCAAACTACCTCAAGTTCCTTTAGAAGTGCTGAAAGCATAAAAATTTAAAATAGATGTAAAATGTTTCTAGCCCATCAATTTTTAGAATCTTCCTTAAAAAAAAAAACTATGTTGCTCTTTTTCTGCTATGTCAGCATAAATTATCTATGTCTTAGATAAATCCCTAAAGCAACATGCCTTAATGCTAATGCATAGAATTTAGACTAGGTGTCTGAGAAGGGGATTAGAATGCTAATAATAGATTGAAGGAAGTCATCTAATTCTTGATGCTTGTTTTTATTTCTTTTGTAATTATCCCAAAATATATGTTATGTATATGCAATTCTCTATTAGTTCTAAGTTTAAATACTTATTTATGTATAAATTAAAATAATTCCTATTGAGATTGCGAGCTAAGCAAACTCATATTAATACTAGATATCTTCATGGAGATAAAGTTTCTGGATTTCATGTCAACTTAAAAAGCTGAGTGGTTCAATAGGAATCGCAAGAGGTTTAAAGAGACAGTCTATGAGAGAGCTGTGTACTGGAATAATTTTGGGATCTTTATGTATAGAATAATTGGTATAAATTTTGTACTAAAGATCAAATGAAGTTTTATTTTAAGTGAACACTTTGCTAAGTACTCTATAGTCAATTTCATTTTGTTTTGTTTACTATCTCAATAATATGCTATCCTGCACGGCAGAGCCTGGCAAGCTACCCGTGTCGTATTTGATATGCTGGATACCAGTAACAATTATAGACCTCATTCCCATGACCTGATGGAATGGTTTGAGGCTCTTTATGTTCCTGGAGCAAGCAGGGGCCCTTGGGCTTTACTTGCATGAGACAGGACATATGGAGATGTTACTGGTGCCCGCTCGAGCCAATCGATGATGAACGGAAGACAGTGATACAGTGATCTCAATAAAACTAAGGTCTTATCTCAATATATTTTTCCCATAGTGAACCCATAGATTTTTTAATTACATGCATTCTTTTTAGAAAAGGCATTTTTACAAATATTTGGAATGCTATAGTGTTCTATTCCCCCCAAAGATAATCTCTCAAAAAGCAATGCATATTCTTTACCTTAAGGAACACATAAACTTGGATATTTACCCAGTGCTACTTTTATAATTTTTTTATTTTCTCTTTCATCCTATATCCTAGAAACTGGGGAGAGGGCAGGCTAAAATGCAGCTCATAAGCCTTCGCAGAACTGACAGAGCCGAGTCAGAGGAACTAGTTTCTCAAGGTTCATGGCTAATGCTGCCTCCGAGATCTGCCCAACTCTTCTTCCTGACTCTCTCTCCACCAAGTGAACTTTTTTCTCATATCTGCCTTAAGGGCAGGCACTGAAAAAATTCAGACTTTATAATCATACAAAAATCTCAGAAAGTATGTGGTATGCATATACAATGTTCTATTAGTTCTAAGTTTTAAATTCTTAGCCACATGCAGTTTGATTTGAGTCTGAAAAATACAGAGTGCCAACAATAAGGAGTTTCTGATGTATTTAATATGTATGTTTGTTGTTTTTTCCTGTCTTGGGTCCATTTATGTTGAACTCTTCCCCCACCTCCACATAACAAAGAATAAAAAAATCACAGAACGTAGGTTATGCATTGTAATTCCTCACTAAACATTACTGATTAAATATGTAAAAATACTTTAAATAATGCTTTACGGTAACAATGTCTCAGTACTTCTCTGCTCAAAATTGTTGGGTGGGTCCACCAACACAGAGGTCACACAACTGATTGGGGGTGGGAAGAACATTGCTGGAGCTGGAAGGGAGGGAGAGTTCCCTGGAGGGTCTGCAGGCTCTGAGCGCCTTTCCCGTTCATGGATGTTCCCAGGCTTTACACAGGAGGAGCTATTTGCATATAAATGGATGGACATGGAGAAGATCATGCAGAGTGAAATCAGCCAGAAGGAAAGGACAGCTATAGAAGGACTGGATTTATTTCAGGATATAAAAAAATAGCATGATACCAATATCCAAGACCAGCCAAAACATGGATCAGGAGGTCTTGTTAGTGAATGGAATCTACCACAAGTTCATGGGAATCAGAGTTTAGGTAAGGCAGGGAAGAGAACAGTGTGCTAATAGCCATTGGAAATGATAACAGCCTAGAACTGAGCATTTAACATAGGTAAAGGGATATACATTATAACCTCTGATTGCATGTATTGCAAGCCACAATGTGTAAGAGAAGGAAGAGGGAGACAGATACAGAGAGAAATGGAGAGAGAATGAGAATGAGAGAGAAAGAGAGAGAGAGAAAGAGAGAAAAGAGATAAAGAACCTGCCAGAGAGGCAGGCTGGGGGATGGGGAGGGAATCAAGGGACATTGGTGTTGGGAAGTGGGCACTGGTGGAGGGATGGGTGCTGGCACACTGTATGACTGAAACCCAAACAGGAACATCTTTGTAATTATATATCTCAATTTTGTGTTATAATAAAAATATTTAAAAATTGTTGGGTCATACTGAATTTCAACCAGAGTGAGCAAGGCATAGTGGCTTCCTGAGAAGCCACTATGTAACAAGGAAAATGCAAATGAGTATAAGACGTGCTTTTTAATCTGACATTAATAGAGATTAGTTAAAAATATAAGGAACTACTCTATAACATCAAACAGAAGTATTTCGACACTGATTCCCCTTACTTTCTGTCACTCTTGTCTTATCTTTTAATTAAACCCAAACTTAAAATAAATGTGTCTGATGTGCTAGTTTATTAAGTGGGATATCAATGGCGAGTTTCTAGGGTCAGCAATTGGTATGCTAGAGGTTGCTTTTGAAGGACAAACAACCACATCAGAGGCTCTAATTTTATTGGGAGTTCACGTTTATATCTCTCTGATTGGAAAGGAATAGAGTAAGTGTGAGCACTGAAGTCGTTTTATTTTAGACTCCCATATAATATGTTGCAGTGCTCTGCTTAGTTTATTTAAAAATGGTTAACTTTTATTGAGCATGGATATTTTTCAGGAAATATAAAGTTCATTCATTATTGTTTATATGAATGAAAGCCACCGTAAAAGTTTTGAATTAATACCTGCTGAATTTTGCATGCATCAACCAGTTTTGTACTTTGTTTAAGCCTATCACAGTCAGATTTACTGAAGATTCTCAGCTAGTCACTGAGATTTATCAGAGATCAGCGGTTGTTGTTGTCTGTCTTTTTACCAGTGGTCAATGGCACGAGCTCTTTGGTAAAGAGAAAACCAAAGGTAATGATTCTGATATTCAACATATACAAACCAATTACACATACTTAATATTTTTTGCACTATATATATTTAAAGATTTCTGTATATCAAGAAGATTATTCTTAGTTTTTATTACTTGGTGACTTGACAGCTTAGTGTTTTGTGACTTAAATATTATTCATGAAATAAGAATGAAAATATGCATCCTTGCTGCATTCTAGAGACTCACAGACATGAGGCAGAGCTGCTACTGGCTCTCCCTGTACCCAGCCACTCACAAGGTACCCAGGAGGGATGGCGGGTTCTAGCCTTGGCCCGCTACCCCAGCAGAGCCTTGCAACAAGCCAGACGACCCCCCACTCCATGAGTGCCTCCATTTTTCCACATCCGGACTTCCCTCTCATCAGAACTCCACAATTCCACCCAGCAGACCAGCCTATCACAGTCCAGCTCATTGAGATCCACCCTGCAGCAATCTTTTTGTAAATCTGGCTCAGGTATGCTGAACCAGAGACTCATAGACATGGGGCAGAGCTGCTACTGGATATGCTCTCCCTGTGCCCAGTCACTCACGAGGTGCCCAGGAGGGATGGCAGGTTCTAGCCCTGGTCCGCCACCCCAGCAGAGCCTTGCAACAAGCCAGACGACCCCCACTCCACGAGGGCCTCCATTTTCCACATCAGGACTTCCCCCTCATCAGAACTTCACCCAGCAGATCAGCCTATCACAGCCAGGCTCACACGGCCCCTGCGCGGTTCATCGATAAATGCTGGATTTAGAGTTGACTACAAGATGACTACCCTCATGGCAGAGCCTGGACAGCTACCCCCTGTCGTATTTGATATGTCAAATACTAGTAACAATTTTAGACCTCATTCCCATGACCTGGTGGAATGGTTTGAGGATCTTTATGTTCCTGGAGCAAGCAGGTGCCCTTGTGCTCTACTAGCATGAGGCAGGACATATAGAGATGTTACTGGTGCCCACTTGAGCCAATTGATAACGAAAAGAAAGAGTGATACAGTGATGATACAGTGATGCAGTCTACAGAGTAATGTAAAATAGAAGATATATAGAAATCCTCCAAAATTAAAATTTCAAATAACCAATCAAGCACTATGTATTTGGAGTAAGGTGAGAAAATAGCTTTAGAATTACTATTTACTCAGTTAGTTTTATTATCATTGTTTAGATAAATTTGAACTTTTAATAATAATCTGCAGGGTTGGTGATACAGTGCATCACACAGCCAACCTGGGTTCCAACTATGGCATGCATATGCCCCCAAGCACCTCAGGGGTGGTCCCTGAACTCAGAGATTAAAGGAAGCCTTGAGCTTCACTTGCTCTCTGTGAAACAAGAAAGCAAATACCCCAAAAATAATCCACATGTGCCATAGTGTCACAGTTTGTTTCTAAATTTCAGTCCACTTACTATTTATATACAAAGAGCAGATACAAACATTAGAAGAAAGGCAGGGAGTAATACAATCACAAAGATTCATGATGGGCATATATATCACTTCGCTTGTATCACTTGTCTTCCCATTGTTCATTGATTTGCTGGGCGGGCACCAGTAACATCTCCATATGTCTTGTAGCCAGCTATTGTAGCCCAAGGGCATCTACTCACTCCAGGAATATGAAGAGCCTCAAAACATTCCTTCAGGTCATGGGAATGAGGTCTATAATTGTTACTGGTTTTGGCATATGAAATACAA
Source organism: Cryptotis parvus (assembly GCA_021461705.1). Lineage (NCBI taxonomy): Eukaryota > Metazoa > Chordata > Mammalia > Eulipotyphla > Soricidae > Cryptotis > Cryptotis parvus. The sequence goes on from JAJIBD010026262.1 coordinate 130,045, forward strand.
CATGGGTAGCTTGCCATGCTCTGCCATGTGGGTGGTACACTCTCAGTAGTAGGATCTCATCTCGTGCATTTACTGATGAACCACAATGAGGAGAGATTGGCTATTCTCTTAGGTGGAGCTCTGAGGAGCTGTGGAGTCAGGATTTTGAGAATGACTGACCTCATGATGTGGGGGCTCCTCTGCCTTCTTACTAGGTTCTACTGGGATGATTGGCCGGGGCTAGAATCCACCTAGAACTGTATACAGTGTATAAATGTGAAAGACCCTGGGAAGGACCTGGTACACTTACATTGTTGTCTAATAATGTCGCACACCAGCACAACTGTGGGTCTGGGTCTCTATTCTGGTGTTGCTGACTGTGGTGACTGGGAACTCACAGCCACGCCTGCCAACGTGGAGGTGGAGGAATGGGAGGAGGATGACAAAATATTAAATAAAAAAGGAAATAAGAAAAATAAAACAATACATTTACAACCAAAAAGTATCTAGAGATAACCAGTGTTGGCAGGGCTTTGGGGTAGGGCATTTGCCTTGCATGCCTTGCATGTAGCCAAACTGGGTTTGATCTTCAGCATCCTATATGGTCCCAAAAGGAACTCCAGGAGTAATTTCTGAGTACAGAGCCAGATGTAATCCCTTTGCATTACTGAGTATTATACAAAACAACAAAAACAACAACAAAAAAGCAACAGAACTCCCCTTATGACCCAGCAATATCACTTATTCGCATCTAACATCAAAACACAACATTCATTTGAAAGAACATCTATGCAACAAAGATCATCTGTGCACTTAGCATGATAGCCAAGATATGCAAGGAACCCAAATACCCAATTCAGACATATGTATGTATTACTTGTCTTTCTGTTGTCATCGATTTGCTCGAGCAGGCACCTGTAACATTTCCATATGTCCTGTCACAGGCTAGTATAGCCCAAGGGCAAATGCTCGCTCCAGGAACATGAAGAGCCTCAAACCATTCCTTCAGGTCATGGGAATGAGGTCTATAATTGTTACTGGTTTTGGCATATCAAATACAACAAGGGTAGCTTGCCAAACTCTGCTATGCGGGTGGGATACTCTTGTAGTAGCCTCTCATCTCGTGCATTTATTGACGAACTACATGGCCACTTTGTGGAAATGTGGAAAGATCAGCTTTTCTGCTGGGTGGAGCTCTGATGAGCTGTGGAGTCTGGATATTGAAAATGGTGGGCCTCATGGTGTGGGGATTCCTCTGGCTTATTGCTAGGCTATGCTGGACTATTGGGCCAGGGCTAGAACCTGCCTTCCCTCCTGGGCACCTCATGATCAGAGAGAGGCGGGAGCAGTTCTACCCCGGATATCTGAGTCTCTGGATCAGGCATACCTGGGCTTGAAACAGATGGCTGTAGGTTGGGACTCTGAGGAGCAGGGCTGTGATCAACTCTTCTGCTCGGTGGAGCTCTAAAAAGCTGTGAACGGTGCTGGCGTGGATGTGGGGAAAAGGGACTCTCATCCACTGTTGGTGGGAGTGCCGGCTGGTCCAGCCCTTTTGGAAAACAATATGGGCATTCCTACGAGAACTAGATATTCAGCTCCCATTTGATCCAGCAATAGCACTCCTGGGAATATACCCGAGAGACCGAAAAACACATAGCAGAAACACTATCTGTACTTCTTTATTCATCTCTGTGCTATTCACTATAGCTAAAATCTGGAAACAACCTAAATGCCCCAGAACAGAGGACTGGCTAAAGAAACTGTGGTTCATCTACACTATGGAATACTATGCAGCTGTAAGAAAAGATGAAATTATGAAATTTGCCTGCAAATGGATAGACATGGAGACTATCATGCTGAGTGAAATTAGTCAGAAGGAAAAGGACAGATATAGAATGACTGCATTCATTAATAGGATATAAATAGATACCAGTGTTTTACTAAATGTGTGAAATGGTAATGGCATATTAAAACTCACCATTGAATATACACAAAGAGACTTAAGTGGTAAACCTAAATATCTGCAGGGCTAGCCACAATGTGTAAAGGAAGAAGGAGAGAGATGCAGAGACAGAGAGAGAGACAGAGAGAGAAAGAGAGGATACTGGGGTACCTGCTATTGAGGCAGCCTAGGGGTGGGTGGGATGGGGTGTGGTAAATTGGTGGTGGAAATGGAGCACTGGTGGAGGAATGGGTGCTGGTATACTGTACTACCAAGAACCAATTATGAACACCTTTGTAATTGTATGACTCACGGTGGTATAATAAAAAATTTAAAAAATAAAAAGCTGTGGAGTCGACTGAGCATGATAGCCAAGGAACCCAACCACCCAATTCAGGTGTATGTGTCTGTATGAGAAATATATGGCAGTCAAAGAAGTGGGTTGGGGCAAACCAGAGATTCACAGGTTGGCGTGCATTACTTCTGCTATGGTTCTAGATTGAGTGGGTGTATGAATTGACCGAGGGTGGGGAGTTGAGGGGTTAAACTCATTGGTTCCCACACCCAGTGGATGGTGTCAGTTGGGCAGAATGGAGAACTGTGCCAAGGGCTGTTTAAGAGGAGACACTGTTTCCATCCCAACTGATGGTAAAGATTATACTCTGGGTTTATTTACTTTCACAATTTTTTTCCTTTTTGAATCACATCTAGTGATGTTCAGGGGTAACTGCTGACTCTGAACTTAGGAATTACTTCTGGTGGTGCTTGGAGTACCATATGGGATGCCGGAGATCAAACCAGGGTCAGTCACATACAAGGTACATGCCATACTGTTATGTATACATACTATATAAGCATATATAAATATGTATATATATGTTTGTACATATAACATTGAAATTGATAACATCATGGAAGGTGGTAATTAAAATGAGATATGTAGATATATGTAATATGATAGGAAGATTTAAACTGGTTGCATCTTTTGGTCCAAGATTTATAAGACAAACGTAAATATAGAAAAATATTGTTATTTGTGTCTGGAACAATAATACTGCAGAAAGGGATTTTCTTTGCATATGACTGAGTTGGGTTTCAATACCTGCATCCCATATGGTCTCCACAACCTTTCAAGAGTAATCTCTGAGCTCAGAGGAAGAAGTAAGCTCTGATTACCATAGGTGTGCCTAAAACCCAGAGTAAAAATAATTAATAAAAAATATTGTTTTCTAACATTTTAATTTTAAATCAATGTATAAATATATAATATGAAGAGTATCCCACTCACATGGCAGAGCCTTTTAAGATCACTTGATCACTTGAATCCCGTTATTCATGGAATGCTCGAGAGGGCGCCAGTAACATTTCCATTGGACCCTATCACGTGCCAATGTAGCCCAATGGCATCTGGTTGATTCAGGAATATGAAGAGCCTCAAACAGTTCCTTCAGGGTCTCTACAAGGAAATCTGACCATCTTGTAGGTGGGCGGCCACGTTATCTTTGATATCCTGTGGGATCCAGTCGGTAATGGCTCTAGACAGCGGTTATCTCCAAATCGCATTACATGTCCAGCCCATCTGATTTTCGATGCCTTGGCAAACGAGACAGCATCCCTGATTCTGGAATAGCGATGGAGGTCAGAACTCCGGATTCCTTCTCTCACTTGAGTGAGGCGTGATATTCCAAGCATAACTCTTTCGATTCCTCTCTGGGAGACCGGAATAGCATTCTCATCCTGCTTTCGTAGGGCCCAGGTCTCTGAGGCGTATGTTAATGCAGGGAGAACGGTGGAGTCAAAGAGATGTGCCTGGAGCCAGAGGTTCTTTGTCCTTTTAGCGATTTCTTCGATGCCTTTGAAGGCATTCCATGCCGCTCTCTTCCTCCTGCGCAGCTCAGGTTTTAGGTCGCTCATCATGTTGATTTCTCGACCTAGGTACACATAACTGCTGCATTTAGAGATGTTTGTTCCATTGAGAGTGAATGGGGCCTCTGGAACTAGTTCATTCTTCATGAACATAGTTTTCTTTAGATTCAGCTGTAGACCTATCTTTCCACATTCTCGGTCAAAGTCAGCCAGCATTTGTGCCGCTTGGCTAATGTTTGGTGTTATTAGAACGATGTCATCAGTGAAGCAGAGGTGGTGTAGTTGCTGACCATCTATCTTCACTCCCATTCCTTCCCATTCTAATTGTTGCATGATGTTCTCCAGGGTGGCGCTGAAGAGTTTTGGTGAAATGGTATCACCCTGCCGAACCGCTCTTTTCACATTAATGATCACTTCTTTGTAGAATGGTGAGATCCTGGTGGTGAATCCGTAATACAGCTCACGAAGGATCTTGATGTATTGAGTTTGAACACCCTGTTTGGCTAGGGCTTCGATGACTGCTTCAGTCTCCACAGAATCAAAGGCTTTCTGTAAATCAATGAACGTGAGACAGAGCGGCATCTTGTACTCCCTACAAACCTCAATGAGCTTGGTTACTGTGTGGATATGGTCGATTGTGCTAAATCCTTTCCGGAAGCTTGCTTGCTCGCATGGTTGTCCTTCATCTAGTGTTCTGCTAATCCTGTTCAGGATGACTCGTGTAAACTACTTGTAGATGACAGACAGCAGGCAGATGGGGCGATAGTTGCCGATGTCGTGAATGTCTCCCTTCTTGAACAGTAGAACTGTCCTGCTGGTTTTCCATTGGGAGGGCACCTTGCATTTGACAGGTTGCGTGTGAAGAGCCGAGCTAGTGCATTGATGAGTACCGATGGCAGATTCTTCAGGTGTTCGGTTCTGACTTTGTCTGGGCCTGGTGCTGTTCCCTTCTTTACTGACAAGATGGCATGTCGAATTTCAGAAGGGAGAACGCTGGGAATGACATATCCGTCCTGTGGAATTTGGTATGTGGGCAGGTGGATGTGGCTATCAAAGAGATTTGAGTAGAAGTCATGGATAATCTTCTCCATTGCCTTTCTGGAAGATGTGATAGATCCATCAGGGCACAGGAGCATCTTGGTATTACAGTTGGCAAAAGACAGGCAGGCAGTGCGAATGCTTTTCCCTGCTTCTGCTGCATCTTCCAGTATTTCTGCTCTTCTGTCTTTGAGGTCTTCCTTTATCGCTTCTCTGCACCGTTTAGCAAGCTTGGATGTTAGCATTTGGTCTCCTGAGGCTCGCGCCTTGCCACGTTGGCGAATGAGCTCGAGAGTTTCTGAAGACAGGCGTTCTTTTGTGTCTTTCTCTCTCTCAACATTCTTCGCACAATCATGGAGGTGCTGAACCAGTCGGTTGTATTCTTCATCAATGCCATCAATGATGGTATCTTCCCATGTTGCTGGGTATCTTTTAAGATACCCATGTCATATTTGACATCCCAGATACCGGTAACAATTATAGACCTCATTCCCATGACCTGATGGAATGGTTTGAGGCTCTTTATGTTCCTGGAGCGAGCAGATCCCCTTGGGCTCTACTAGCATGAGACAGGAGGCATGGAGACATTATTGGTGCCCGCTCGAGCAAATCTATGAACAACGGGAAGACGAGTGATGCAAGTGACATGTGAAGTGAGTATAATAAGTTAATGGAAATATGTATCATTTTGGAAAATGTGGAATAAATATCAGCATATATTCTTTGAAAAATAGTCAAATACTGCTCAAAAAATATTCCAGAGGACATTTTAGGTAGATGGTCCTCAATTTTACAGTATTATATTTAATTTGTGTGTGTGTGTGTGTGAGTGTTTGGGTTATACCTGGTGGTGCCCAAGGCTATCCCCCCCCCTCTCCTCAGAACCTCAAGAACTCTCTTCCCAATGACCCCCAACTCAGTTGTGATATCACTTCTCCCACAATCTTGCCTTTGCACATTTTTGCTATGTTGCTATCATTAAATCCCACATATGTGAGGGGTTCTGAATTTTCCCTAGTCTTACTGACTGACCACTTAGCAGGATGGCCTCCAGTTGCATGTTGCTATATATCATATACATAATTGTATATGATATGTATATATCATATACATAATTCTCAGGGATGCTGCCGGGTTCCCGACAGTGTCAGGGCAGAAGTTTTCTTCTACCTCCAAGGATGCCGGGGAAAAGATAAAAACTCACGAGTCCAGAGCAATTCCAAAAAGACTTTTAATAGTACAAAAGCTCTTCCACAGCACTCCAATATAATGAACAAACTCTAGTTCTGGTCCAAACTTTGACCATACAAAAGAGCCTAAATCTCCCACTAAAGAGAGATGATCTCGCCCGAGATGAGTCCTACCCAGAAGAAGGAGCAAAAGGCCAAAGAGCAAAAAGCCAAAAGCCAAAAGTCGAAAGCAAGGAGCAAAAAGCCACAGGAGCCAAAAGCTGAAAGCTGAGGAGCCAAAAGCCAAAGGGGCCTCAAGTCAGTCCCCTTATATACACCAAAGTAATCCAGGGAGGGTCTTGTCAACAAAGAGCTCTAAACAGAGTGTAGAAGGGCAGTGCCACACCCTATTGCAGGTATAAGCAAAGATTACACAAGGACCAATCCCGAGATTATCTCTTATGTAAAATGCTGAGAGAGAGAGGGGGGCTGATATAAAGTAATACATCTTAACTTCATGAGCTTCATGTAATCTAGATGGTACCCACAAGGTTCTTCTTATTATTATCTGCACCAGGGTGATTCTGAGTGTCTTGTTCTCGTGTACTGAAAGGGTCACACTCGCCTGCTTAGAGCAAACTAGTATGATACTTCCTATAATCTTCCTATAGTCTCAACCTAGCCAGGGTGGTAGTCTCCTGGTAAATTCTAACTGTCCCACGCTGGGTGCAGTGGGCATAAAGAGGAGCTGTGCCCTATCTAGAAAACATAGAAGTCTTAGTAGATGTATAAGTCAGAAGTTATTCAGTCAAGGTGACTTCTGTAACTGCCACACCCTCTAGCAGTGTTTACATAGAAGAGAGGTCTCATTAGAATGAACCTTGGCTTAAATAGATTAAGCTGTGAGTGGGCAAAACAACAAAACTCCCAGACATGCTAGATCTGTCATCCAATACATAATGAATTATTATGCAGTTCTAAGAAGGAAAGAAAAGAAACCATGGAATTTGCAGTTCATGCTATCATCAATTACTTCTTTATGTGAGAAAATTTATCTACTCTGGGCTAATAAGATTCATACCCATGAAAATCAGGTGAGGTGAGTACCTCTTTAAAAAAATCTCTCCTGGGATCATTCCAAAGATGGCATGTTTTGTGCATTCAAATACTAGGTGGAGCAAATGAAGTAAAATTAATGTGGATATTTCAGAAGGAATTAGAATGAAGCAGTCAGCTATTTCAGTGATGTGAATTTCAGTTCACTTACCAGGATGATACTATAACCATGAGGGAAAAAACTCATTGAATGGGATGCTTCCATGAGTCAGTCTGAATTATCAACATGATCCATCCAGGTAGTGGATAACTTGTTTAGGATTATTCTGCAGAGAGATTTCTGCCCTGGGGTTAAAGTTTGAATTAAATAACTTCTATAAGTCTTTTAGGCTAAACCTCTGGTGTTATGCAGCTCAATTTTTAAAACAAGAGCAAAGAGAATTAAGTGTTATCCAGAAGCAATGATTGTAGCTCCATCAAAGAGCAACTATTCAATCTGATTCAGAGGCTAAAAAAGGCCACTTCCAGATCTGCTTGGTTTTCTGGTGCCTGCACTAACAAATCCCGGCTTATCTTGTCCACACCAGTGCTGAATCCTGCTTCGAAAGAATGGCACACTTGCCTTCCCAGGCTTGAGGCATTGTCTGCAACAAACATCATACCTCATTTTCTTTTATAGGATCATTAAAATGATTAAGCCTCGTAATTACAATGCCAGCAAGTAAGGCTAATCTCATTGCATGTATACACTAAATGTCTTCTTGATTTTGAAACCTGCTGGACTGTGTCTTAAATGTTGACAACAAAGGTAACGGCTGTTACACCTAGAAAAGCCAATGGATTCTGTATAGAGAGTTTTAGATTTGCTACCAAGGGGGAAAATTGCAATTGCTTCTTTCACAATGATAATGGCTTGCTGTACATCAAGTATTGTGAGGCTATGGAAATGGCCAAGTGGTTGAGGGCTCTGTATTATCTCACAGGACCAGAGCGGGATTGCCGTTTTTGGCAAGAAATATCTAGCTAACAATTTATTGCCTCTTGCTTGGAATAATATAGGAATTCATTTGCTTGCCAGCGAATTTTTGGCTACAGTATCGAAGAAATTTGTTTTGTTTCACATGACTGCAGTAATGGTCATTTTAGGATCCTTAGTTTTCCGCATAACTTTTTCATTTCTTTTAATTAATCTATAGCCTTTAAGGAACTGTAAAAAATTTCTGTCATTTTCCTACCTCTCTGGGACAGAGGTAAGAAATCTCTTTTGCTCTTTCTTTGAGTTCAAGATGGGAATGACTCAAAGAGGAGCTAAGTGAAGTGAACTGTGTCTTGTTTCATTATGGGGTGAGTAAGGGCCTGTGGTTTGGGGCTCTGAGGCACTCCCAGAAGACTCCGTCCCTACCACAGAAAGGTTTGCTCAGTATTGACTTTACTCACGAAGACAATTAAAACGCTGCTGCCTCTTAGCTTTAGAAAGGTTGACTTTTCTTTTTGAGGAAAAAATTGTATTTAGTGACTTGCTAAGTTCATATACCCGATGTAAGGAACACAGGACTAAGTCACTTGATCATTTGAATCCTGTTATTCATTGATTTGCTTGAGCGGGCGCCAGTAACATTTCCATTGGACCCTAACACGTGCCAATGAAGCCCAATGGCATCTGGTTGATTCAGGAATATGAAGAGCCTCAAACCGTTCCTTCAGGGTCTTGACAAGGAAGTCTGACCATCTTGTAGGTGGGCGGCCACGCCGTGGGATCCAGTCGGTAACTGCTCTAGTCCAGCGGTTGTCTCCAAATCGCATTACATGTTCCAGCCCATCTGATTTTCGATGCCTTGGCAAAGGAGACAGCGTCCCTGATTCTGGAATAGCGATGGAGGTCAGAACTCCAGAATCCTTCTCTCACTTGAGTGAGGCGTGATATTTCAAGCATAGCTCTTTGGATTCCTCTCTGGGAGACCCGAATAGCATTCTCATCCTGCTTTCGTATGGCCCAGGTCTCTGAGGCGTATGTTAATGCACGGAGAACAGTGGAGTCAAAGAGATGTGCCCGGAACCAGAGGTTCTTTGTCCTTTTAGCTATTTCTTCGATGCCTTTGAAGGCATTCCAAGCCGCTCTCTTCCTCCTGCGCAGCTCAGGTTTTAGGTCGTTCATCATGTTGATTTCTCAACCTAGGTACACATAACAGCTGCATTCAGAGATGTTTCTTCCATTGAGAGTGAATGGGACCTCTGAAACTAGTTCATTCTTCATAAACATAGTTTTCTTTAGATTCAGCTGTAGACCTATCTTTCCACATTCTCCATCAAAGTCAGTCAGCATTTGTGCCGTTTGACTAATGTTTGGTGTTATTAGAATGATGTCGTCAGCGAAGCAGAGGTGGTTTAGTTGCCAACCATCTATCTTCACTCCCATTCTTTCCCATTCCTTGCCGCATGATGTTCTCGAAGGTGGCGCTGAAGTGTTTTGGTGAAATGGTATCACCCTGTCGAACTCCTCTTTTCACATGGGCAAATATCACCCCATCTGCCTGTTCTCTGTCATCTACAAACTGTTTACACAAGTCATCCTGAACAGGAATAGCAGAACATTTTCTTTGTAGAATGGTGAGATCCTGGTGGTGAATCCGTAATACAGCTCATGAAGGATCTTGATGTATTGTGTTTGAACACCTTGTTTGGCTAGAGCTTCGATGACTGCTTCAGTCTCCACAGAATCAAAGCCTTTCTGTAAATCAATGAACATGAGACAGAGCAGCATCTTGTACTCCCTACAAACCTCAATGAGCTTGGTTATTGTGTGGATATGGTCGATTGTGCTGAATCCTTTCCGGAATCCTGCTTGCTTGCATGGTTGTCCTTCATCTAGTGTTCTGCTATTCCTGTTCAGGATGACTTGTGTAAACAGTTTGTAGATGACAGAGAACAGGCAGATGGGGTGATAGTTGCCCATGTTGTGAATGTCTCCCTTCTTGAACAGTAGAACTGTCCAGCTGGTTATCCATTGGGAGGGCACCTTGCATTAGGAGAGGTAGCGTGTGAAGAGCCGAGCTAGTGTATTGATGAGTACCGATGGCAGATTCTTCAGGTGTTTGGGTCTGACTTTGTCTGGGCCTAGTGCTGTTCCCTTCTTTACCGATGAGATGGCTTGTCGAATTTCAGAAGGGAGAATGTTGGGAATGACATATCCATCCTGGACCAAGTATGGGTGAGTAAAGAGTTTAGGAAGATATGACAAGTATATATTTTAGTCAGAGAATGTAGTCTCAATCAAACTTGGAATTGAATTCTTGCTTTAACCCCAGTTTTATATAAAAGAATTATATGAATAGGGATGCCGTAAAACATTGATGAGAAACTAATGTTATCCTTTTGTCTATGGGAACTTTAGGAATGAGTCTGCTTCACTGTTTTCACTCAATTTGGGCACAATATTATTTAACCTTCCTGTGGACAAATAAGACAGCGACACAGGCAATGTGTTGAACTCACCAGTCAGTAGCCTTCCATTGGGATTCTGGAGGATGGGTTTTAGAAGCAATGTTATTTTTGATCTGCCGACAATCTAGTACGGACACAGCTGTTTGGACGCTTAAGTGACAGTGTTAGCCAGACGACATCAGAATGAAGGAAGGTTTATCTTTTCATTTTTTGTCATCTTGTTACTTTTGTTGTAGCTGGTTTTATTTGTTTTACAGCCCTTGCTATAGTCCTGGGGTTTGTCAAGTGGTGAGAGCCGCTGGGAGGAAAAGCTCCCGTAAGTGCCTTTTATCCACTTCCAGTTCAGAACAACCTCAATGTGTTGAAAGAGACAGGAAAAGTGAAATTACAACTTGTACTTTGCCAAATATTTCTGTCATTTCACAGGATAATTTTGCCTTTGCTTGCCATCCATCTGACATATCCAAAAATAAGGACAATTTGTCTGTGAAAAAGACTACTCAATTGAAGCTCTCTCATCTTTTTTGGCGGGAAGCAGTTCACGTTTCATAAGTTCATCTAGTATTCTTTCTCAAATGAATTTTCAGTGTCATTCCTATTGAAATGCCTCTGAAAACGGATGCATTGGCACACAGTTGCAAGTGGTGTTTGCTCCAGACAGAATCTATTTCCAGAAAAGCATGTTCTGAAGACTGTCTTTGTGCATGATTTAATCTGCTGTAAATCTTAACAGGAATATTTGTGTGTTTGTGTCCGTGCTATATATGACATGCATAATCATATGTACATATGTGAGCACTCATACACACAGCTACACATATATATTCATGGAGCACATGCACAAAGTCATACAAATGCACACGTTCACACACAGAAATTCTCTTCCTGAGAACAGACGACCCATAGTCCCATGGAGAAAGCAAACAGCAAAGTAAGTCTCCACAGTTAAGAGAACTGTGTCAGTAAACAGTTAGAAAGCAGGCAAAGATTTTGATAGCTAAAAAGAAGTAGGTCTCAAATTGATAGCTTAAACATGTGAATATTAGAGTACATTTGCTACCACAGAAATGAGAATAGTGGGATCAGGCCTGGAGAGGAATTAAGAAATAATCACTGGAGTTAGACGTGTATGGTTTATATTGAAATAGCAAATTTCAATGAAATTTCATTTAAAAGTTTACATTGAGATAGCAAGTAGGTCTTCTTTTGTTTTAATTGAGTATGAAGCAAAAAATGCAAAAGAAGGATTCTGTGATTCTGATTCTCACTTCTGAGACAGAACAAGGAGTTTATGGCTCTACTCTCTCCATATTCTTAAGTACTCACCACTCATCATTTTTTAATTATAAGCAAGGGAATTACTGAAAATCAATCCTTCGAGAGCCTGATGGTCTCTTATCCCTCCTTTCTGCTATGAGGGTGGCTCCAACAGGAAGTTCTCATCAACATGAATGGAGATGGAAAAGTTTAAACTTTGATTATGGAGCCAGAGAAAACCTTAAAGGACTGAGGACATGCTTTGCATGCAGGATGCAAGGGTTCAATTCTCATGGTCCCTGAGCCCCTCTAGTGCAATCCTAAAATCCCTGCCATGTGTAGCTTACCAAAATGAAAAAAAGGAAACCTGTGTTATGTCCAGTTTCTGAGTTGGTAACCAGTAACAAAGACTGCTATATTCCTTCAGTGGGCTGACTGGAGAATCAGGGTATCCAGTGATATAATAACCTCCTTCAAATTCACCATTTGAGCCACAACAACAAAGGAAGACATGGCCATTGACTCTGGGACTACAAATTGAAACCAACACAAAAACAGTATAAACAGAATACTTAATTCCAAGGAAAAGAAATTCCAAACTAAATACTTTCATTCGTCTTCCAAAAACCACATGCCTAAAGAGAAAACATGGAGGCCCCTGGACACAGGTCCTAAATGCACCTTTTCAAGTCAATTCCTCCCACAAACCTTCCAGAATTAAGCTCCGTAGAAATGCTGGATACTGCACTTGATCTTAGCCAAAAGATCAAGAAGCGATTCAAGATTCAGGGTTCAAGATAATGCCCTGGCCTGCAACCCCAGCAGAGCCTTGCAAGAAGCTAGAGGAACCCCCACACCATTTGGGTCTCCATTTCCCACATCTGGACTCCCCTCTCATCAGAGCTCCACCCAGCAGAAGAGCCAATTTCAGTCCCGCTCACACAGCTGCTTTCCGGCTGCAGGGTTCATCAATAAATGCTCGAGATTATAGGTGACTACAAGAGTATCCCACCCACACGGTAAAGCCTGGCAAGCTACCCGTGTTGTATTTGATATGCCAAATACCAGTAACAATTTTAGACCTCATTCCCATGACCTGATGGAATGGTTTGAGGCTCCTTATGTTCCTGGAGCAAGCAGATGCCCTTGGGCTACACTAGCATGTGACAGGACATATAGAGATGTTACTGGTGCCCGCTGGAAAAAAATCAATGATCAACAGGAAGACAAGTGATACAAGAAAGGCTGGACACCTGTAGCCCCTTGGCAATTGAGAGCCCGGAAGTGGTGTCCTTTCCTGACCTTTGCACTCACTCTGAAGCACCCTCTGTTTCTTCTCAGAGAACGTGCCTCCGACACACCCTCCTCCTCTAGGCTTCCCTGGGTTGTCTCTTACTAACGGGGACGGGTCCAGGATTCATTGATGCCTGACTTGTGTTGGACGGCACTATCTCTTACCCATGAGCCTACATCAAGGACTTTTGTTCTAAATTTTCACATATGGACCTTTTTAGAAAGAAAATGGGGACAAATATCAGTCAAAATTTACATGCTAGACTCTTGCATCCTCTCGAACCATTTATCAGGGCACTGGTGACATAAAACCCATTGCTGCAGGACAGCAATGTCCATGCATGTTTTTTCTCAGATCTTTTCTGTGAAGAAAATTTTTTGTATCTCTTCAGTACACACCAGGGAACATTAATTCTGACATTTGAATTGTGGTACTTGTATCTCTTTGAAAACTTGGTGCATAAAATTAAGGCTTCCCACTTCCTCCTTCAGGATTTCATTTCTTTCAGAACTTCTTAGTATTTTATACTATATTTTGATATCTTGAAATAGGTTTTATATCTTCAAACATGCTTATTTTCCACATAAACCAGTATATTATTTTGACATATATTAAGACTGTATGAACATTAATAAATATATTAAATAACTTAATATAAAAAGTTTTCAACAGATTAATTGTATACTTAATTATATTTTAATTCATTGCTATTGATAAAATAATAGTCAAGTAGCCTCAAAATTCAAAGACTACGATATATAGCTATGAGTTATCTTAATGTGCAATGTGGATAGTTGATTTAACAAGGATAAAATATTTGTAAATACAAGTGACTGAAAAATAAATAACTTAAATATTTGAGATTGATCAATATCCTGACACAATTGATATGTAATATAGCTTTTGTGGAAGAAAATTCTGATTTTATAAGCAATATCCACTCAGACTCAAAATGATTTCCCTCACAAGCAGGGTATAAGGAAACCTGGTTAGTTGAGCCAGAGATATTTTCAGAGCAAGTAGGGGGCTTTCCTTGCATGCAAGTTCTATCCACAGCATCCCACATGGTCTCTGGGACTGCCAGGAGTAATCCTTGAGTGCAGAGCCAGTACTAATCCCAGAGATCAGCTCTTATATATTGTTAGAGAACTACTCAGATTTACTGAGATTTTATCATCTACTGCCCCCCTCCAAAAAATAAGACTAAAAAAGAAACTAGTTGGGAAATAAAAATAAATGCTCAAAGGCAATAGGAATGAAGAGCTTGAGGACTGGTCCCCAAGAAGAAGGTTGTTCTGGGGTCTTGGCGGTGAGGAACTGGTCAGGGATGGTGAAGGGCAGTGGTCACTCCAAAGAAGGACAATGAAGTGATATGTATGATTCCCTGACAGCAACAGTATTTGTAAACCACAGGGCATAAAAGCGTTGAGGGGGAAAACTGGGGACACAGTTGGAAGAAAGTGGACACTGGGGAACGATTGGTTCTGAAACATGTTATGCCTGAAACTCAGTCATGAATAACTTCATAACTTTTAAATTCACAGCTATTCAATAAAAATCATCATTAAACACTGGAAATTGGTACAATAAGATGAACGAAGAGTATAAAATTGGAGTAACTCATATTAATTCAAAGATAAGATAATTTTCACAACAGAATATAGGAAAAGTTCAGTAAACTTGAGTAATTCTCCACGGTATATGTATAGCAAGGATTTAAAAATAATATCAAATAAAATAAACTATATTCAGGTTTTATGTACTCTTAAATAGACATATTTCACGATCAATTAGTTTAATAGTATTATATTATTTATACATTAACGAAAAGAGATAATTTCTGCTATTTAGGTATTAGTTACATCAAAATTTTTATAATCCGTGAAATGACTACATTGTAAATAGTTAGCATTTAATTATATGTTAGCTAAATATATCATTCCATTCTTTTATAATGTCATGCTTATTGTGAGTCTTCTCTGAAAGTAATTGAAAATGAAATGTAGAGCAACTATGAAAACATTGATGTGAGTTTTAATTTCAGTTGTCCACTACATATAATTTCATGCCCTATATATACTATTTTCTAAAAGTACGTTCATCTGATCTCCTTGCTGGTGTCTCTGCTTTATTTCAGTTATGTTATCACATTTTATTATTTTATTAATACCTAAAATTTATTATTTTTCATAAACTGATTTGCTGAAAAGATGCAAGCAAATATGATTCACACATTATTCAGAATATGCTATGTATCTTTCATCTCTAATTATCTTACCTGTAACATACTGAAAAAAAAGTAAATAATAATTTGCTTAAGAAATATTAAATGATCATTGAGTAAGTTTCTGCTACAGTGGAGTTGCTTCTGTAACATTAGGACACAGATCGTCCCAATTTCTGATCCTTAATGCGTGTTTGTGTGTTTGTGTGTTTGTGTGTGTGTTGTCATGGTAAAGTCTCCAACGAGTTTATCTTTGAAAATGTGGCATTAAATTAAATATTCAGACTCTGTCAACAAACTGCTTAATCAAATTCTGTGTGGCTCTTCAATCTTAACTCCTGGGGTCTCTCCTGTTTGTCTTGAGGATGGGAGTAAATAGAAGGGAAGAAGAGGAAGTTGAGTGCCTGCAGGTTCCTAAGGGACTTCCCATGGTTCGGATCCTCTTGCCGCTGTGGCTGCAGGCCTGGTAACGAGGTGACGCTCAGTGGATAGTTGTCTAGTGAATAACAATTAATGTAAACATGATTTATCAAAGCTGCCAGAGTCCTTCACAACCTCTAAATCTACTTGTAAAATTGTATTTGGGGGAAGAAAATTGGAAAAAGGGAGAAAACGTGATGCATGGCAAACCATCCTCTATGTCAGTTCAAAGGACCAGGGTAAAGCAATTTTTTGATGGTAGGGAGAAAGCCTCTGAAGGACTCCCAAAAAATATTCAAATCATTTGCAAAAATGGTAAAAAAATGAATTTTTGGGGGATTCTGCAAGTGAGATAAAATTTTGTGACAAAGGAGTGAGTTTCTTTTGCCAGCAATATGAATGGTTGTTAGCTTTCTTATTTGGATTTTGTCAGTTTTATTTTGTTTTCTTGGGGGACACACAAGCAGTTCTTAGGGGTTACTCCTCACTCTAGATCTCCCCTGGCAGTGATTTCGAGACCATATGAGATGCCAGGGATTGAACCTGGGTCAGCTGCATTCAAGACAAGAGCGAAATGTCATATCTCTCTGACCCTTAAATTTGTATTTTTGATAAAAGAAATTGGATACAATTTGCATCCAATAATTTTCTCTCATAAAATATATTGTTATCAAAATCAGACCAAAAGATACAAAATTACATACAAGTCTAGATTTTGAATATTTATGTAAAAATGTGCAACAATACACTGAGAAGCCAAATCAAGCAATATTTAAAAGAATTAAACAATGGCAAATTGTGATTTACTCAAGGATTTCAAAGATGGTGCAACATGTGAAAGTCAATCAATTCAATATACTCCATTCTGAGATAAAATTGTGACAAGAGCACATCACCATAATGTTAATAGAGGAAACATATTTCATGAAATACAACACTTTGTTAATAAAAGCAATAAATTAGATAGAAGGAAATTTCTTCAATATGATCTAAGGTGCCTATCCAATCACTAAAATCATACTAATGTGCTGAATGCTTTGCTCTTAAGACCAATTTCAAAACAATGATATTTGTTCTCATCATTTGTATTTAACATTGCATCAGGTGTTCTAGCAAGGTAAATTAGGAGAGAAGAAAAGTAAAGGACACTCACATTGGAAAGAAATAAGTAAAATGATCTCTATATGTCGATGCCATGGTTAGTTACACAAATGAACTGAAGAATCGGACCTAAACATTAGAGTTAATGAACTGAGGATTTTGGTAGCAAGAAGAACGATGAAGAGATATAGATTTCCATCAAGTGCCTGGGAAGATACTCGGCATTGGTAGCAAGAAAAGTAGCACAAATCTGAATATGTAAAAAAATGCATACCCAGATAATTTAAAAAATAAAAAAGAGAAACAATTGTAAGTACCGATGAAGGTGTGGGCCATGAGTGGTGATTTTAAAGACAGCATAGCTACTTTGAAAAAGTGTTTGGCAAAAATTTTTCCCAAAATGTGAATGTTCATGTTATATGTCAGTAATTACATACCTTGGTTAAGTCCCCAAGACAAATAAAAACACATGCTATCACAAAAACTTTTGCAAGCATGTTTATAGCAGTATTTTTCACAGCCACTAAATTGTGCTAAGAATACGAAGGTCTCATCTAATATGTGAATAAACAATATGTTCATATCTATTCTGTAGAATATTATTTGGTATAAAATGATTAATAAAGGGGAGGGGTGAAGTGATGGTAGGATATTTGTCTTGCATGAAGCTGATCCAGGTTTGACCCCCTGACATTCCACATGGCCCCCCAGTGCACAATAATTGATTCCTGAGTACAGAGCTTGGAGTAGCCCCCTGAGCATCACTGGAGCAGACTCCCCGCCATCCCCCAAAAAAAAGAACTGCTATAAGTTGTATGTTAAAAACATAGAACTTGAAAACATCATGCTAAGTGACACATAATAGACAATATCTATTTTGATTCCACTTATTTAAATATTCAGGATAATAAATCAATAAAGATATGAGTTTGTGGTTGGAGGATGCATAGGAAGTAGAAATGAATAGATGGATATGATGTTTCTTTTAGGGATGATAAAATGTTACCTAGCTAAGAGTAATTGAACAAAAATTCTTTAAGTAGGTTTGTCACTGAATTGCACACTTTAAAAGTGCTACAAGCTCTCCCCATACACTCCGTTGCACTGACCACGAGTGGTAAGCGGATGGAGAGCGACTTTGGCCCAAGCTCACCATCTCAAAAGAAACTCAGAAGAAACCAGAGGAACCCCCAGAACGTGCTGGCAGTAATTTTCATCATCTGGATTCTACAGCTCATCAGAGCTCCACCCAAGAGTCTAAGCCAATCTCAAGCCTGGTTTATCAGAGACCCACACTATAGAGGAAACTATTCCAAGCCCAGGTATGCTTAAACCACAGACGCAGATAAACAAGGCAGAGGTGCTACCAGCTCTCCCCATTGGTAATTCATCTGTAAATTGATGACTTGATCACTTGACATCCAGTTATTCATCAATTTGCTCAAGTGGACACCAGTAGCATTTCCATTTGACCCTATCACATGCCAGTGTAGCCAATGGCATCTGGTTGCTACAGGAATAAAAAGACATCAAACCATTATTCAGGGTCTTGATGAAGAAGTCTGATCATCTTGAGGGGGCGGTCACGTGATCTTCTGACATCCCGTGGGATCCAGTCGGTAACAGCTCTAGTCCAGCAGTCGTCTCCAAATTGCATTACATGTCCAGCCCATCTGATTTTCGATGCCTTGGCAAACGAGACAGCGTCCCGGATTCTGGAATAGCGACGGAGGTCAGAACTCGGATTCCTTCTCTCACTTGAGTGAGGCGTGATATTCCAAGCATAGCTCTTTCGATTCCTCTCTGGGAGACCGAATAGCATTCTCATCCTGCTTTCGTAGGGCCCAGGTCTCTGAGGCGTATGTTAATGCAGGGAGAACGGTGGAGTCAAAGAGATGTGCCCAGAGCCGGAGGTTCTTTGTCCTTTTAGCTATTTCTTCGATGCCTTTGAAGGCATTCCATGCTGCTCTCTTCCTCCTGCACAGCTCAGGTTTTAGGTCATTCTTCATGATGAGTTCTCTATCTAGGAACACATAACTGCTGCATTCAGAGATGTTTGTTCCATTGAGAGTGAATGGGGTCTCTGGAATTAATTCGTTTTTCATGAACATTGTTTTGTTGAGATTCAGCTGTAGACCTATTTTTCCACATTCTCCGTCTAAGTCAGCCAGCATTTGTGCCACTTGGCTAATGTTTGGTGTTATTAGAACAATGTCATTAGCGAAGCGGAGGTGGTATAGTTGCCGACCATCTATCTTCACTCCCATTCCTTCCCATTCTAATTGTCGCATGATGTTCTCGAGGATGGTGCTTAAGAGTTTCACAGAAATGGTATCTCCCTGCCGAACCCCTCTTTTGTCATCAATGATCACTTTCTTGTAGAATGGTGAGATCCTGGTGGGGAATCCATAATACATCTCACGAAGGATCTTGATGTGTTGGGTTTGAGCACCCTGTTTGGCTAGGTGATGACTGCTTGAGTCTCCACAGAATTAAAGGCTTTCTTTAAATCAATGAATGAGACAGAGTAGCATCTTGAACTCCCTGCAAATTTCAATGAGCCTGGTTACCGTGTGGATATGGTCTATTGTGCCGAATCCTTTTCAGAACGCAGCTTGCTCGCAAGATTGCCCTTCATCTAATGTTCTGCCATTCCTGTTCAGGATTACTGGAGTGAACAGCTTGTAGATGATGGACAATAGGCAGATGAGGTGATAGTTGCCAATGTCGTGGATGTCTCCCTTCTTGAACAGTAGAATTGTCCTGGTGGTTTTCTATTGGGTGGGCACCTTGCATTCAGACAGGTAGTGAGTAGAGAGCTGAGCCAGTGTATTGATAAGAGCTGACGATAGATTCTTCATTTATTTGAATCTGACTTTGCCTGGGCCTGTTGCTATTTGCTTCTTTACTGATGAAATGGCATGTCAGATTTCAGAAGGGAGAATGTTGGGAATGATATATCCATCCTGCAGAATAGCTATGTCCCAATTCAGACATATTCATTCATATCTGGAACAATTCCAGACAGTTTCAGAAGGCCAAATTGAAATGCTGGACATGGGATTCTCCTGGTGGACAGTTCCACTATGAAAGTGACCACATCATATTCATTCTACGGCTTTGCCTGACTGATATCGCTGTCGTCCCAAAATTCCAAACAGGATCAGACCATTGTCTCCTTTAGCAAAATTCAACTTCACTCAATGGGGGAGAAAAGGCTGCAAAGTTTAAGAAGAGAACTCCCAGAATGATCACCAACTGGGAACTCTTTGGCACCATTGCGGCAATGTGGTTAGATACCATTATTGACAACATCGATGAAGAATACAACCAACTGGTTTAGCATCTCTATGGTTGTGCAATGGATGCCGAGAGAGAGAAAGTCACTAAAGGACGCCTTTCTTAAAAAACTCTTGAGCTCATCTGCCAACTTGGCCAGGCGTGAGCCTCAGGCGACCAAATGCTAACTTCCAAGCTCGCAAAGCAGTGCAGAGAAGCGATAAAGGAAGATCTCAAGGAGAGATGAGCAGAAATACTGGCCGATGCAGCAGAAGCCCGGAAAAGCATTTGCACTGCCCGCCTGTCCTTTGCCAACTATAAGACCAAGATGACTGCCCTCCGACATCCTGATGGATCTATCACATCTTCCAGAATGCAATGGAGAAGATTATCCATGACTTCTACTCAGATCTCTTTGATAGCCTTGTCCACCTGCCCACATACCAAATCATCTGTAAATTCCCAAGAATATTCTACCCACCACGCTCAGAGAGCCCGGCAAACTACTGAGAGTATACTCCCCACAGGGCAGAGCATGGCAAGCTGTCTGATGTGTATTTGATATGCCAAAACCAGTAAAATTAATGTTTATTCCCCTGACCCTGAAAGAGCCCTAAATATGGCAGCACAAAGAAGGACAAGCAGCTTGTACATGTAAATAAAGTTTGATAAATGGAATTTTAAACACACAAAAGGTTTTAAAAACTGTCTACTTAGGGCCGGACTGAAGCACAGCAGGTAGGGTATTGTTTGCCTAGTATGCGGCCAACCTAGGATCGATCCCTATCAGCCCATATTCTATCTGAGCACTGCCAGAAGTAATTATTGAGTGCAGAGCCAGGACTAACTCTTGAGCATGGCCATGTGTGACCCAAAAAGCATAAAACAAAAAAAAATCAAAAAATATAAAGCTGACTACATAAATCATTTTCAAACTTAAAATGTACTAATTCACTTTATATTCATTCATTTGTATCTCAATTATTTTAGGCACCCAGTGGATGGTGAAGTGCAGTGTGTGTCTTGCACTACGGATGCTCAAAATTCAGAAAAGAAGTAGACATTTAAACTAACAGCAAGTGCAGTGCTTAGTGTCACATACAAGAATGAAGTGGCCCAGGAGAGCAGGGCAGAAGTAGATATTTGTTTTCTACTTTGGGATTTGATAAGTTGTCAAATAGGCTTCACAGAAAACTTGAAACCAAGAACATAAAGGCTGTAAAGCAATTCAGCTTGGAAAAGCAGAGTTATCTTTGAGATCAGTTTCAGTAAAGCAGCACTTCAAAAAAGTATGACTTGTTTGGAAAATAGAGTAATAGAAATCTTTTCTAAACTCTAAGACCTCTCTATGATTAGCAATTAATATTTATATCTTTCAGTACTACAATAGAACTATCATGTTTAACCAAACAGTATAATAATTGTAGTATTTGGATAAAAAATGATAAATTCAAATTACATATTGGCTTTGAATTGAATTATATTCTCTATTCATGAAGATATTATGATAATGAAGTGCTCAAAGTTGAGGTATTCAAATGCCTACTGTAACTATTTTGAAAATATAAAGACAGGAATGCATTTTTTGAAGGCCAAAAAAGCATAATCTAATTGAATTTGTACCTGTAAATTTTACAATTTGGATTGTTAGGAAATCTCTAGAGAATAAAGGTAAGGTATTCAATTATTTATGGGAAATGAAAGTTTTGCATTTTATTTCAGTAATTTCTTGTTTTATAAAACCAAAAATATATTGAAATATAGTTGACTCCAATCACTAAATACATTATGTGGTGTCATCCTACAGGTGGGAAATGGAGCAAACATTTTTATTTCTCATAATTTAAAATAATGTTGTTGGGGAGGGCGCAGAGGGCAATTGTCTTGCATGCAGCCAACCTGGATTTGATCCCCGGCATCCCATATGGTTTCCCGAGCACCGCCACGAGTAGTTCCTGAGCAAAGAGCCAGGAGTAATCCTGGGTATTGCCAGGTGTGAACCAAAGAGCAAAAAAAAAAAAATCATCTTGTTATGAACCAACTTGCATGTTCTTTGGAGCATTGTTCTTGGTAATAAAATAGTAAATTATTTGTATTACTATTTCTCCTATTGCAGTAAAAAGTATAATGGATTCAATGCTCTCTAAGGAAGTAATTTCTAAAAAATTCACTTCACTTGATCACTTGGAATCCTGTTATTCATTGATTTGATTGAGCGGGCGCCAGTAACATTTCCATTTGACCCTATCAAGTGCCAGTGTAGTCCAATGGCATCTGGTTGCTTCAGGAATATAAAGAGGCTCAAACCGTTCATTCAGGGTCTTGACGAAAAAGTCTGACCATCTTGTAGGTGGCCGCCACATGATCTTTTGACATCCTGTGGGATCCAGTCAGTAAGGGCTCTAGTTCAGTGGTTGTCTCCAAATCACATTACATGTCCAGCCCATCTGATTTTCGATACCTTGGCAAACGAGACAGCATCCCTGATTCTGGAACAGCGATGGAGGTCAGAACTCCTGATTCCTTCTCTCACTTGAGTGAGGCGTGATATTCCAAGCATAGCTCTTTTCGATTCCTCTCTGAGAGACCAGAATAGCATTCTCATCCTGCTTTCGTAGGGCCCAGGTATCTGAGGTGTATGTTAATGCAGGGGAGAACAGTGGAGTCGAAGAGATGTGCCTGGAGCCAGAGGTTCTTTGTCCTTTTAGCTATTTCTTCGATGCCTTTGAAGTCATTCCATGCCACTCTCTTCCTCCTGCACAGCTCAGGTTTTAGGTTATTCATCATGTTGACCCTCTACCTAGGAATATATAACTGCTGCAATCAGAGATGTCTGTTCTATTGAGAGTGAATGGGGCCTCTGGAACTAGTTCATTTTCATGAACATAGCTTTGTTCAGAATCAGCTGTATACCTCTCTGCTGGGCAGATACACCTGGCAGAGCAGAAACCAGCTTTCTCAGTTGCATGTGGCCGCTCTTCGGCTGCGTGATTTACCTCCAAATTACCGTGAATATTCTACCCACCTTCTGAGAGAGCCCCACAAGCTACTGAGATTATAGCACCCGAACGGCAGAGCCTGGCAAGCTGTCCGATGCGTATTTTATATGCCAAGCCCGTAATAAAAATGTTTATCTTCCTGACCCTGAAAGAGCCCTTAATATAGCAGCACTAAGAAAGGCAAACAAGCAGTGCCTAAAAATATTAATTTACATATATTATATTTTTGGGGAGATTACACCTTGCAGTGTTTGAACTTACTCCTAACTCTGAGTTCAAGTATCAGTTCTGGTGATACTCCAGGGACCATGTGGAGTCCTGGGGATTGAACACAGGCTGTCTGGAAGACAATGCCCTACCTTATTGTACTATCTTGCTGACCCTTCCAATGTGAGTTTTAAAATTGTGATGGCAAATTTATAGCCAACGATATTTACAGTTAATAAATCTTATCATTAAACAATTTTGACAAAATGTTTCTAAGCTGCATTAGCTTAAACTATTTTTTATTTCTTATGTAATTTATCTGTTTATTTTGTCAGCACTAATATTGGTCTCTGTGTTGCTATGAAAGCCTTAGTAAGTTTCTTTCCTATTATCCTACTACTCTACATTCTGAAAGTGCTTGTGTGTAATAATTTTGTTTTTACTCTTTTTCAAATGTTTAATAGTTTACTATCTGGGTCTGGAATTCACAATGTGAAATAGTTGCTTTCCAAGATTCAATATCTACACAAAATACAAAACTTTTATCCATGACATTATACTACATGTAGTATATTTATAATTTTGTATTTAACAGTTTATACAATACCACTATTTATTTTTTATTTTATGAATTTCACTCTTTTGAGCCTGTTATAAATTATTTAAGATTATCCCTTATTATTTTAATAGTTTCATGTTACTTAATATATTATCTTATTAATGCAGTTGATTGTAGTTTCCACTTGTTCTGAAGGTTACTTGATTTTTTATCAACCGTATTCATTCAAGACAAAGCCTTTTAACTCTACTGATTTATTTTCTGTTTGTATTTTAACTTTTGTGAGGACAGCTCTTATTTTCTTCATTCTGTTTTTATGTTATCTGCATATACTTTAAGGATGCAATGATTTTTCTTTTAATAGTAACACCAACATTCTTTAATTAGTGTTTCTAAGGCTTTGTTGTGTTTTTGTTTATTAAGTTTGGGTTTTATTGGATGGCTGTTTTGTGCACAGTTCTGGGGGTTAAACAGGTCTTCCAGGATGAAAAATATGAAATCTAGCCCTTTGAGCCAGCTCTCAAGGCCCCATTTAAGGCATAGCCGTTACCATCTTTAAATGATCTTAATTTTTATTTTATAGTAATTTTATAGAACCATATCAGCAGGATTTTGCTTTAATTTACAAAATGATTGATTACCTGGGCATTATGAAGGTGATATAATATTTTAATATATCATACTTATTGACACACTAAACTACTATGTTGTTATATTTCCAAAAACCACCTTATCTTATGGATCACTTGATCACTTGATCACTTGAATCCCGTTATTGATCGGTTTGCTCGAGCGGGCGTCAGTAACATTTCCATTGGACCCTATCGGCGTGCCAATGTAGCCCAATGGCATCTGGTTGATTCAGGAATATGAAGAGCCTCAAACCGTTCCTTCAGGGTCTTGACAAGGTGTCTGACCATCTTGTAGGTGGGCGACCATGTGATCTTTTTGACATCCTGTGGGATCCAGTCGGTTACGGCTCTAGTCCAGCAGTCATCTCCAAATCGCATTACATGTCCAGCCCATCTGATTTTCGATGCCTTGGCAAATGAGACAGCGTCCCTGAATCTGGAATAATGATGGAGGTTGGAACTCCAGATTCCTTCTCTCACTTGAATGAGGCATGATATTCCAAGCATAGCTCTTTGGATTCCTCTCTGGGAGACCAGAATAGCATTCTCATGCCTCTTTCGTAGTGCCCAGGTCTCTGAGGCGTATGTTAATGCAGGGAGAACGGTGGAGTCAAAGAGATGTGCCCAGAACTAAACGCAGCAGTTATGTGTACCTAGGTCGAGAAGTCAACATGATGAACGACCTAAAACCTGAGCTGCGCAGGATGAAGAGAGTGGCATGGAATGCCTTCAAAGGCATCGAAGAAATGGCTAAAAGGACAAAGAACCTCTAGCTCTGGACACATATCTTATGGATTCTTTGCAAAATCTATTATTTTATGACTCTAATTTTATTGATTAAATATACTTTATTATTACATTTTATCTTTACATCTATTATGTTGAGAATTTTACTGAATTTTGTTTGGTGATGTCGTATTACTTAAAGCAAATAGATTTTTTTTTAACAGGGCCCATCCCCAATGGTAGCTATATGGTTGAACTCACTTGATCACTTGATCACTTGAATCCTGTTATTCATCGATTTGCTCTAGCGGGCTCCAGTAAAATTTCCATTGGACCCTATCACGTGCCAATGTAGCCCAATGGCATCTTGTTGATTCAGGAATATGAAGAGCCTCAAATCGTTCCTTCAGGGTCTTTACAAGGAAGTCTGACCATCTTGTAGGTGGGCGGCCATGTGATCTTTTGACATCCGGTGGGATCCAGTTGGCAATGGCTCTAGTCCAGCGGTTGTCTCCAAATCACATTACATGTCCAGCCCATCTGATTTTCGATGCCTTGGCAAATGAGACATCATCCCTGATTCTGGAATAGCGACGGAGGCCAGAACTCCGGATTCCTTCTCTCACTTGAGTGAGGCGTGATATTCCAAGCATAGCTCTTTTCGATTCCTCTCCGGGAGACCCGAATAGCATTCTCATCCTGCTTTCATAGGGCCCAGGTCTCTGAGGCGTATGTTAATGCAGGGAGAACGGTGGAGTCAAAGAGATGTGCCCAGAGCCGGAGGTTCTTTGTCCTTTTAGCTATTTCTTCGATGCCTTTGAAGGCATTCCATGCTGCTCTCTTCCTCCTGTGCAGCTCAGGTTTTAGGTCATTCATCATGTTGATTTCTCGACCTAGGTACACATAACTGCTGCATTCAGAGATGTTTGTTCCATTGAGAGTGAATGGGGCCTCTGGAACTAGTTCATTCTTCATAAACCTTGTTTTCTTTAGATTCAGCTGTAGACCTATCTTTCCACATTCTCGGTCAAAGTCAGCCAGCATTTGTGCCGCTTGGCTAATGTTTGGTGTTATTAGAATGATGTCATCAGCGAAGCGGGAGGTGGTGTAGTTGTCAACCATCCTTCTTCACTCCCATTCCTTCCCATTCTAATTGTTGCATGATATTCTCGAGGGTGGCACTCACTCCCAGTAATGTCATACTAACAATGTGTGTCTCATGGCTTTGGAGCTCACTGGGGTCCCCAAAAGTTCCTAAGGGGAATTCAGTACTGGAGATTAATTTCAGGCTCTCATATATGCAGGACATCTGCCTTTTTCCCTGACTTACAGCATAAGTAAAATAGAAAACAGATGTTTTCTATTTTGTTTAACACAATCATCTTTAAATGCTGTTATATAAATTTACATATAATATTCAACAATTCATTTTATTTTCACAACTGTTTTCCTAGTGCCACTATTGAGCATCTCACAAATGAAGCCCAAGATGTCCAGGGACCCCTCATTGGGATTTTGGGCTCCCATGACTGATAGTTCCAAGTGCAGGACAGATAATGTAGAGTTGCTGAGGCCCTGCAGCCAGTGTCAGGGATCACATGGTTGGCTCAGCAGTGCTCTGGGGGCTCCCGGCCACAGCCAGTTTACTTGGTGTTTCTGTGTGCACCAATGCTCAAGGGATCATTTGTTGTCAATAATCCACTTGGGGATGGGAACAAGCAGTCCTTGCATCTTAACCACTGAGCTATTTCTGTGGCCCCTCTTGTCTTTATTTTATTTCTATGGATGCCACAACATATTGACTAGCTTATCTTTTTTTTCATTAGTCACAATCAGAAAATTATTTTATATTTCATAAAATTCTTTTACCAATTTTTTCTTTTTTTTTTCTTTTTTGGGTCACACCCAGCAATGCTCAGTGTCTACTCCTGGTTCTGCACTCAAGTACTACTGACTGTGCTTGGGGACCACATGGAATGTCAAGGGATAGAACCTGGGACAGCGGCAAACAAGGCAATGCCCTACCAGGCCCCTGTTTTACCATTTCAATGCATTCTTTATGACCTTTTTACTTGTATATTCAGTCTTCTAAATGACATTTTTAAAGCATTTCTATATAGCTTTCCCTTGGCATTATATATTTATTCACTTATTTATATTTGTCATCACCCAGCGATGCTTAGGGGCTACTCCTCGCTCTGCATCCAGAATTTCTTCTAGCAGTATTCAGGGGAACATGTGCAATGCTGGGGATTGAACCCGAGTTGACCATGTGCAAGGCAAATGCACTGTCTGCCGTACTATAGTCCCTGCCTGGGCCTGGTCATTAATTCTCATACCTTAGCTGATACATAGGGATAGTAGAGAATAGCTCTGTAGAAACAGAAGTACTTCATTTCTTCCAGTTTGGAACCTGGAAATCCACGTGAATTCAAGGTATAATAGGTCCATTATATAGTGAAGGCTGTTATTCAATTCATGGATAGCTATTTAGTCCTGCAGTGCTGTCCGATGGTGGAAAAGACGAGGGAGCCACCTGGCATCTGCCTTCTAATGATACTATCCTGCCAGTCACCCACACACACACACACACACACACACACCTCATTTCCAAGGTCCATAGCACACACACACACACACCTCATTTCCAAGGTCCATTAGCACACACACACACACACACACACACACACCCTCATTTCCAAGGTCCTTAGCACAAAGTACTAGTGTTCAACTTAAGGATTTTGGAGGGACGCAAACATTAACTAATCAATTAATTGTTGGTTAATCTTAAAATGACTTCATATTGATCATCTTCCATTTTTGTAAGTCTTATTATTTCAGATTGAATTCTGGAGGACTGATATTTTTACCAAGAACACTAAGACAATCTAAAGGTATGGTATAAGAAACTGTATAAGCCATAACTACTAAGGCATATCAGCATATAGAAAGCCTGAGGAGAGGTACCATTTCCTAGTGTCTCAGAAAAAAATTTAAGTGTTATTTTCTCCTTCACTGGAGATCTTGTTTCTTATTTTTGTTTCTTGTGTTTCAGCTTGTGTCATCAAAATCCTATTGTTCTAACTCTGTCTCTCTGCTTTTCCATTATGGGATTCACCAGAAAGTTTGTTTCCAAACTTACACAATTAGACATAAAACCAGATAAATAAATTTATACATTATGAGACTCCGTAAACTCTAAGCCCTAGTTCACCCACAATAAAATTAAGCTAAATGTTCTTTTTAATCAGTAGGTGTTTTGTGGATGACTTCTAATGTTTTCCAGCAAACTTGTGAATGAAGGAAATAGTTTTAGGATCATTCTTTACATAGAAGTTTCCCTTCCTTTGTGAAAATGAAAATAAGAACAAGCATAGTGAAACCATATGGATCAGCAAATGCTCTGATCTAAATATTTCTCTGGCCTCCCTGCCACAAAAGCCCTCCCTGTTCTGACATGTATGTTTGGCCATTAATAGCACACAGATAAGCGATGCCAGCTTAAAGTGCCCTGTAAGGTATGTCTCCTGAGGACTCAGGGACAGGAAAATACCAACCCACTGGGATCCAACCAGAGCTGTGTTAATATTCACGTCGTCACCTACACCCCTGGGGAAATCAGAGAGCCAAGCTTTCAGGTTATACTTATGTGCTCTTCGGGTCTCTTGTTTAAGTTGTGGAACTCCTTCAAATAGAGAAAAAGGCTATAGCCAGAACAATGTCTAAGGCAGCAGAACAGGGTTTTCTTTTTGTTCTGAAATTTAATTATTCAAATGACAAAATGAAGTTAGGGGCCCAAGGTTGAAGAGGAGTACAGATGTCTAATAAAGGGAAGCTACATTATTTAGAAGGATATATGAGGAGGCCCCTAAATATTTTACAAGTCGGACTAAAAATTCAAGGGTATGCTAACTTATCCCCATCTCAAGTATCATTTGAGTCTTCTAAATATTGCTCAAAAATAAAAATGCCATTGGATATGCTGTTTAAAATAAACCCCGTCACCACGCCACATCTCTGCCACCTACTTTTTGCAACAGCGTTCCTTCCAATTTACACATTCTCTGGTCGCGGCAAGCAGAGGCTGGAGGCATCTTTTAGCACCTGCTGCCACACAGTTTACCTTGTATGGAGAAATTGGGAAGAAGGAAGGAGAGAAATAAAAATAAGCGGCATCTCCCAGTCTGTGTGAACCTTACAGTGGTCAGCCTCAGGACGCATTGTGAAGACTCGTGTTGCTGACTGGGGTCCTGATTTTGAATGAGAGGTAAAACCGAGGCCTGCCCTGCTCACTGCCAATGGACTCAGTGCCTCTTTGGCTAAGGCGTGTTCCTGGTTTCCTGGCTAGACTCCAGCACTATCGCAGCTCTCATATTCAGTACCCCTCTCCAGGAGTCTTCCCACTACTGGGGATTTTTCTAACACACTAGAAATTTACACTTGGAAAAGTATAACCACTATAATCTAGGACAGCTGAATCCTCCCTTCTCTTCAAACCTCCAACTCACTGAAATCTTTCATTATCCTTCCTGGATCTTCTGCTTCGTGAAGGAAACAAGTGATACAAGAGTGAGCAGAGCCCAGCCAGCTGGAGACACTGGCTACAGAAGCTGTGTAGGCCCGCCACCCCAGCAAACCCTGACAACAAGCCAGATGACACCCCCCACTCCTAGTGGGCCTCCATTTTCCACATAGCAGCCCAGCTCATCTAGATCCACCCTGCAGCAGTCTTTTTTTAAATCTGGCCCAGGTATGCTGATCCAGAGGCTCACAGACATGGGGCAGAGCTGCTACTGGCTCTTCTTGTGCCCAGCCACTCATCAGGCACCCGTGAGGGATGGCCTGTTCTAGCCCTGACCCACCAGCCCATCAGAGCCTCACAAAAAGCCAGACGACCCTCCCACTCCATGAGGGCTTCCATTTTCCACATCCGGACTTCCCCTTCATCAGAACTCCACCCAGCAGACCAGCCTATCATAGCCCGCCTTGAGCAGCCAATTTCCGCCAGCGGTTCATCAATAAATGCTGGATTTACAGATGACTACAAGAATCTGCTACCCACACGGCAGAGCCTGGCAAGCTACCTGTGTCGTATTTGATATACCTAATACCAGTAACAATTATAGACCTCATTCCCATGACCTGATGGAATGGTTTGAGGCTCTTTATGTTCCTGGAGCAAGCAGGTGCCATTGGGCTCTACTTGTATGAGACAGGACATATGGAGATGTTACTGGTGCCTGCTCGAGCAAATTGATGATGAACGGGAAGACAGTGACAGTGATAATTTAGGACATATATTCCTTTTGGTTGTTGAAATTTATTAAGTTTTTGATTGAATCACTGTGAGATTCACAGTTACAAAGTGTTTATGATTAAGTTTCAGCCTCTAGTGTTCCAACACCCGTCCCTGCACTAGTTTCAGCCTCTAATGTTCCAACACCCGTCCCTGAACTAGTTTAAGCCTACAATGGTCCAATCCCTCCAACACCTCTCCCTGCACTAGTTTTAGCCTACAATGATCCAACATCTGTCCCTGCACTAGTTTCAGCCTCTAATGTTCCAACACCCATCCCTGCACTAGTTTTAGCCTCTAATGTTTAATCCCCGCACTAGCAGCCTAAGATCCAACACCTGTCCCTGAACTAGTTTAAGCCTACAATGTTCCAACACCCCGTCCCTGCACTAGTTTCAGCCTCATGTTTCAAACCCGTCCCTGCACTAGTTTCAGCCTACAATATTCCAACACCTGTCCCTGCACTAGTGCACATTTCCTACCATCACACTCCCCAGTTCCCTCTGCCTGCCTCTGTGGCAGTCACTTTTCTTCTCTCTTGCTATCTCTTTCCTCCTGAACATTATGACTTGCAATAGAGCTACTGAACGTTTATCATGCATATATCCTTTACCTACTTTCAGTGCTTGTTCAAAGAGATCGTTCCCAGTTATTATCGCCATAGTGGTCCCTTCTCTATCCTAATTGCCCTCCACCCCTCCTACACATGACCAGCACCAGCTCTCCTGCTCCCTGTTCTGGCCCTGTTCTCCCTGTCCTTGGATGTTAGTCTCAGACTCTGTTCTCTGGACATACATTCCTAAGACAGAAATAAATTAAATGACCTATAATCCAATGAAATTTGTTAAATTTTATAAAATTTGTTATAATTTTATGTAACCAATATATATTTGACCACAGACATGGGGAAGAGCTGCTAGTGGCTCTCCCTGAGCCCAGCCACTCACTAGGCATCCAGGAGGGATGGAGGGTTCTAGCCCTGGCCAGCCACCCCAGCAGAGCCTCGCAACAAGCCAGACAACCCCCCACTCCATGAGGGCCTCCATTTTCCACATCCGGACTTCCCTCTCGTCAGAACTCCACCCAGCAGGCCGGCCTATCACAGCCAGGCTCGTGCAGCTGCTTGAGGTGGCACGGTTCATCAATAAATGCTGGATTTAGAGATGACTACAAGAGTATGCTACCCGCACGACAGAGCCTGGCAAGCTACCCGTGTCGTATTTGATATGCCAAATACCAGTAACAATTTTAGACCTCATTCCCATGAACTGATGGAATGGTTTGAGGCTCTTTATGTTCCTGGAGCAAGCAGGTGCCCTTGGGCTCTACTTGCATGAGACAGGACATATGGAGATGTTACTGGTGCCAGCTCGAGCAAATCGATGATGAATGGGAAGACAGTGATACAGTGATACAGTGATATATTTGACCACTAAAATTTATTGATTTTTCATGCAATTTTTTTACATATTTTTCAAAATTATGTAATGACCATGCTTGTGGCCCACATGGTTCATCAATAAATGCTGTATTTAGAGGTGACTACAATAGTATGCCACCCGCACGGCAAGCCTGGCAAGCTGCCCATGTTGCATTTGATATGCCAAATACCAGTAACAATTATGTTAGGTCATTCCCATGATCTAATATAATGGTTTGAGGCTCTTTATGTTCCTGGAGCAAGCAGATGCTCTTGGACTCTACTAGTATGAGACAGGACTTATGGAGATGTTACTGGTGCCCACTCAAGCAAATTGATGATGAATGGGAAGATAGTGATAGTGACAGTTTTCCAAAAATTTTTAGTATAGAAAGTTCTGTCATAAAAGAACAAAGAACCTCCAGCTCCAGGCACATTTTTTCAACTCCACCATTCTCCCTGCATTAACATATGCCTCAGAGACCTGGGCCCTGTGAAAGCAGTATGAGGATACTATTCGGGTCTCCCAAAGAGGAATCGAAAGAGCTATGCTTGGAATATCACAATTCATTCAAGTGACAGAAGGAATACTGAGTTCTGATCTCTGTCAACGATCAGAGTCAGGGACACTGTTTCATTCTCCAATGCATCGAAAATCAGTAGGCCTGGACATGTAATGCGATTTGGAGATGACCGCTGGACTAGAGCCTTTACTGACTGGATCCCATGGGACGTCAAAAGATCACGTGGCCGCCAATCTATAAGATGGTCAGACTTCCTTGTAAAGACCCTGAATGAACAGTTTGAGGCTCTTTGTATTCCTGAAACAACCAGATGCCATTGGGCTACACTGGCACGTGATAGGGTCAAATGGAAACATTACTGGAGCCTGCTCGAGCAAATTGACGAATAACGGGATGTCAAGTGATCAAGTGATAGAAAGTTCTGTCATAAATAAGACAGAGAGTGTGCTACTTTACTAAGAAAAATGCTAAATAAAGTAAAGCAAAGGTACTTATCCGAGTTAAATGAATATTCCATAAATAACCTAGAAATTCCAGATCATGCCAGAAAGCTAAGACAACCAAACAAAGACTATGTTTGGGGTTACATGCATAATTGGTGATTTATCTAAGTACATGTTTAATATATAGTGTTTGTGAGGAGTTTCATATCACAAAAGCTGTGCACAGATTCATTTTCCTCATAAAAATATCTTAGCTTTTCTTTGGTGCCTCAGAGAAATACCAAACTATCATTTCTAATCCTTTTGTTTAAGATCAAGTGCAGAGAAGCATGGATCTATTCCATTGGTCTTTTCCCCTCAGAAAACACAAATGGTTGTCTCTGCACATATAACTTGTGACTTTAGGGGAGGCCTTCAGAGTGCCACACTCAGTGAAGCTCTGAGTTTAATCCTGGCTTTGTGCTCAGGGGTTACTCCTGTTTGGGCATGGTGGCCATGTAGAGTGTTGGGTACTAAAGCTGAATCAGCTGTGTGCAGAGCGAGCACTCTACCTCATGTCTTCTCTGACCTCTTTGTGCTAGAGTCTTCACAAAAATGGCAGCATACTTTATCAGAATTCTATGCCTTTTTCTTAACAGCCTTTCTTAAAAAATGTTTACAGATCTTTGCATCTGCCACATTGTGCTACGGATTGGTACTTCTCAGACTGGTTCTTGAATATGGCACAAGTCCATGGAGAAGCCCGAGTTGATTCTGAAATATCTTCCCAATTGTCTTTGGTTGCATGCCCATTCCATCCCACTATGTTCCTGAGACAGTAGCCCTTCAACTTTCAGGCTCTTGGTATAGAGCTCACTGCCCAATTTCACGACAGACCCACAATCAAAGCCAACCTATAGAATTTTCCATCTGAGACTGTAATGTCCTTTCTCTAAGTTGAAGATACACAGTGTTATTCACGTTCATTCTCTGCCACTTAGTGTGTAGTTATTGCATGTGGCAAGTGACATTGACATGGCGACCTCCACTGTTCCTCACCCTCTTCCAAGCTTCCATGGCTCAGGATTAATGACACCCATTTCATTTGCTTGTTTATCTACTTAGCAAAGCAAAATTTTTTTATGTAAGGAAATTAAGAGAAACATAAGACGTCATAAAAGAAAAACATCTATTGAATCATAAATATGATTTCTCCAGAGTGGGAAAATCCGTGGCATCCACTTTATACTAGACTTCCTGCATCCAAATGTAGATCTCATCCATATTATTGTTCCTGTTTTATGATGTGACTACCAGAGTGAAGAAGTGATGCATCACACAGTATATCGGAGCTCCTGGAAAACGTCTGCTCTGTTGCCTCCTATCAATCCCATGAAGGTTTATGCTGAATTCCAGCAGTCATACTGTAGTCTAATTATATATGTGTTTATAGTCATGATTTTGATCAGTGAACTGGAAATGGTCAGGGTAGCATCATTTGTAATACTTGAATAAGAATCCTTGGGAAATCTTTATAAAATACTCTCATTTACCCAAGTTTCTTAACTGCACTGAGATAATAGGTTTCTTTTTAAATATTCACGATCACGATCCACGATCTTCCCGTTAATCATCTATTTGCTAGAGCGGGCACCAGTAATATCTCAATATGTCCTGTCACATGCTGTAGAGCCAAGGGCATCGGCTTGGTACAGGAACATAAAGAGCCTCAAACCATTATATTAGGTCAAGAGAATGATCTAATATGATTGTTACTGGCATTTGGCATATCAAATACAACACGAGCAGCTTGCTAGGCTTGCCGTGTGGGAGGCATACTCTATAAACACCTCCAAATAAAGCCTTTATTGATGAACACGAGCCAGGCTGTGATGGGCTGGTCGGCTGGGTGGAGTTCTGATGAGAGGGAAGTCCAATGTGGAAAATGGCGGCGCCCATGGAGTGGGTGGGGGTCGCCTGGCTTGTTGTGAGGTTCTGCCAGGGTGGTGGGCCAAGGCTGGAACCCACCATGCCTCCCGACTGCCTCATGAACGGCTGGGCACAGGGAGAGCAAGGAACCGCTCTGCCCCATGTCTGAGAGTCTCTGGACCAGCATACCTGGGCCGGATTGAGGAAGTAACTGCTCCAGGGTGGGTGTCGATGATCCGGGCTGTGATGGGCTGGTCGGCTGGGTGGAGTTCTGATGAGAGGGAAGTCCAATGTGGAAAATGGCGGCGCCCATGGAGGGGTGGGGGGGTCGTCTGGCTTGTTGTGAGGTTCTGCCGGGGTGGTGGGCCAAGGCTGGAACCCACCATGCCTCCCGACTGCCTCATGAACGGCTGGGCACAGGGAGAGCAAGGAACCGCTCTGCCCCATGTCTGAGAGTCTCTGGACCAGCATACCTGGGACGGATTGAGGAAGTAACTGCTCCAGGGTGGGTGTCGATGATCCGGGCTGTGATGGGCTGGTCGGCTGGGTGGAGTTCTGATGAGAGGGAAGTCCAATGTGGAAAATGGCGGCGCCCATGGAGTGGGTGGGGGTCGTCTGGCTTGTTGTGAGGTTCTGCCGGGGTGGTGGGCCAAGGCTGGAACCCACCATGCCTCCCGACTGCCTCATGAACGGCTGGGCACAGGGAGAGCAAGGAACCGCTCTGCCCCATGTCTGAGAGTCTTTTAAATATTAATAGTATGCATTTATTAAGTGTGGAAAATGGTAATGGAAGATTAAAACTCACCATTGAATATACACAAAGAGACTTAAGTGATAAACTCTAAATATCTGCAGGGGCTAGCCACAATGTGTAAAAAGAAGAGGGAGAGAGATGCACAGAGAGAGACAGAGAGAGAAAGAGAGGAAACTGGGGTACCTGCTATTGAGGCAGCCTGAGAGTGGACGGGAGGGGTGGGGTACATTGGTGGTGGAAATGGGGCACTGGTGGAGGGATGGGTGCTGGAATACTGTATTACCAAGAACCAATTATGAACACCTTTGTAATTGTATGTCTCACTGTGGTATAATAAAATTTTTTAAAAAGAGTATGCATTTATATTCTATGTAGCTAATATATCATCACGGTCACCATACCTTGACAGTGGTAGCACCTGGAACTTTTAAAACTACTCACAGGGATCAGGGGGAGGTAGAGTATTAGGGAATTATTCTGAATGAAGCTAACCTAGGTTTTATTCCCAGAATTTTCTGTGGTCCCCTGAGCATCAGGAAGCATGATCCCTGAGCACAAACCTGAATATAAGTCCTAAGAACATCTAGGTGTGGCCCTAAACCAAAGCTCACCAAACAAAAATCCTTCAAAAAATAAAAACACCCCACTTCAGACTATAAAGATGGGACATAACTCAACAGCCCTCTCTTCCCTCTCTTATTCCTCACTGAGTGAGCAGAAGAGTATTTGTGCTTGGGTTACATATACATGTGCAAAACTCACATTAAGTCAGTACTATGTGAAAATATCCTAGCATCAAAAATATCTAATAATCTACTAAATTTTTGTCTCTCTATAGTTGAATCAAACTAACTTTAGTTAAGCAGTTTAATATTTATAATTTCATATCTGCAGTCTCTGCTAAAACTTTCACTTTAAAACTTCTTTTCACTTTAAAGCTTTTAAGTGAATTTCCTATGACTGACAATATTTGGTCTTTGCCCTTTTATTATGAAACAGCAAATATTTGTTTTGTTTTTGGCCATACTCAGTGATACTCAGAGAATACTTGGTTCGGTTCTGCACTCAGTAATTAGTCCTGGCAGTGCACAGGGACCATATGGGATGCCAGGGATCATACCCACTCAGTCACATGCCAGAGAAGTGTCCTACTTGCTGTATTATCATTCCAGTCAAAACCGACAAATATTTGAACATATAGCCTTATGTTAATTCTAGTTTTTTATTTAAATAGGTTTAGCAATGTAACTCTAATAATATGTTTGTTATTCTAAATCCCTAATCAAAGCTCTAGAGGCTGAATAT
This sequence comes from Cryptotis parvus, assembly GCA_021461705.1. Taxonomy (NCBI): domain Eukaryota; kingdom Metazoa; phylum Chordata; class Mammalia; order Eulipotyphla; family Soricidae; genus Cryptotis; species Cryptotis parvus. The sequence continues at coordinate 166,884 of JAJIBD010026262.1, forward strand.
ATGAGGTAGTGTTTTAGTGCAGAATAATTTAACCATTCTAGACCTCATTCTCTGTTCCAAAAAATTTTGCAACCATCAAAGCTCGTTTAGTTTTAAGGGCTCTTCTATTATATTGAGCATCTTAGTTATAAAATTATGTTTTATCTAGTCTACAAGTAGGGTTTAATAACAGAAATAGTTCTTAAAATTGTGCTTATTGTAGATTATAGATTCTCATTTCATAAAAGAACTTAGATATTTTTGGAAGAGTACTGAGATTTTAATAGGGTGTGGTTTTTGACTCAGTTCAAGTTATGATGCTATTATCTTTATTCGTGATGTTTTATAGACTTCTCTTTTTGTGGTGGCTGTTGTGACAGATTGGGTCACACTCTATGGTATTGTCTGGCAGGGATCAAACTCTTGGCTTTTTGTCTGCACAATGAACACTGAACTTGCCCTGGGACCCTCTATGCTATTGCTCGCTTTATTATTATTATTTTTTAAATTTTTATATATGTGTATTTTTTATTTTTTTTTTTTTAAATTTTTTTATTATACCACCGTGAAACATACAATTATAAAGGTGTTCATAATTGGTTTTTGGTAATACAGTATACCAGCATCCATCCGTCCACCAGTACCCCATTTCCACCACCAATGTACCCCACCCCCTCCCATCCACCCCCCCCATGCTGCCTTAATAGCAGGTACCCCAGTTTCCTCTCTTTCTCTCTCTCTCTCTCTGTCTCTGCATCTCTCTCCCTCTTATGTTACACATTGTGGCTAGCCCTGCAGATATTTAGAATTTATCACTTAAGTCTCTTTGTGTATATTCAATGGTGAGTTTTAATCTGCCATTACCATTTCCCACATTTAGTAAAATACTGGTTTCTATTTATGTCCTATTAATGAATGCAGTCATTCTATATCTGTCCTTTTCCTTCTGACTAATATCACTCAGCATGATAGTCTCCATGTCCATCCATTTGCAGGTAAATTTCATAATTTCATCTTTTCTGACAGCTGCATAGTATTCCATAGTGTAGATGAACCACAGTTTCTTTAGCCAGTCCTCTGTTCTCGGGCATTCAGGTTGTTTCCAGATTCTAGCTATAGTGAATAGCGCAGAGATGAATAAAGAAGTACAGACAGTGTTTCTGCTATGTGTTTTTCGGTCTCTTGGGTATATTCCCAGGAGTGCTATTGCTGGATCAAATGGGGGCTCAATATCTAGTTTTCGGAGGAATGACCATATTGTTTTCCAAAAGGGCTGGACCAGTCGGCACTCCCACCAACAGTGGACCAGAGTCCCTTTTTCCCCACATCCATGCCAGCACCGGTTGTTCTTGCTGTTTTGGAGGTGTGCCAGTCTCTGTGGTGTGAGATGGTACCTCATTGTTGTTTTGATTTGCATCTCCCTGATGATTAAAGATGAAGAGCACTTTTTCATATGCCTTTTGGCCATTCGAATTTCTTCTTTTTTGGAATCTTCTGTTCATTTCTTCTCCCCATTTTTTGATGGGGTTGGCTGTTTTTTTTCTTGTGGAGTGCTACCAGTGCCTGATATATCCTGGATATTAACCCCTTGTCAGATGGGTATTGGGTGAATATCCTTTCCCACTCTGTGGATTGTCTTTGTATCTTGGTCACCGTTTCTTTTGAGGTGCAGAAGCTTTTTGATTTTATATAATACCATTTGTTTATCTTTGCTTCCATTTGCTTGGTCAGTGGTGTGTCATCTTTAAAGATACTTTTCGTTTCGATGTCGTAGAGCATTTATCCTATGTTTTCTTCGATGTACCTTATAGATTCATGTCTGATGTTGAGATCTAGAATCGATTTTGATCTGACTTTTGTGCATTGAGTTAGAAGGAGGTCTAAGTTCATTTTTTTTACATATAGCTGCCCAGTTTTCCTAGCACCATTTGTTGAAGAGGCTTTCTTTGCTCCACTTAATATTTTTGCTCCTTTATCGAAGATTAAGTGGTTGTATATTTGAGAATGTGTTTCAGGATACTCAGCTCTATTCCATAGGTCTACAGGTCTATCTCTATACCAACACCACACTGTCTTAATTACAACTGCTCTGTAGTAGAGCTTGAGGTTGGGGAAAGTGTACCTCCCATCTTCTTTTTCCAAGGATTGCTTTAGCTATTCGTGGGGTTTTATTATTCCATACAAATTTCAAGAGTGTTTGTTCAATTTCTTTGAAGAACATCATGGGTATCTTTATAGGGACCGCATTGAATCTGTATAAAGCTCTAGGGAGTATTACCATTTTGATAATGTTAATCCTTCCGATCCATGAGCAGGGAATATGTCTCCATTTTCAGGTCTTCTTTTATTTCCTGAAGTAACGTTTTGTAGTTTTCTTTGTAGAGATCCTTTACATTCTTTGTCAAACTGATTCCTAGGTATTTGATTTTCTGCTGCACAATTGTGAATGGGATAGTTTCTATAATGTCCCTGTCTTCTCTTTCGCTGTTTGCATATAGGAAGGCCATTGTCTTTTGGGTATTGATTTTGTACCCTGCTACTCTGCTATAGGAATGTATTATTTCTAGGAGCCTCTTGGTAGATAGTTTCGGGTTTACCAGGTATAATATCATGTCATCTGCAAATAGTGATAACTTGGCTTCTTCCCTTCCTATCTGGATGCCCTTAATGTCTTTTTCTTCCCTGTTTGGTATGGCAAGTACTTCCAGTACTATATTGAATAGAAGTGGTGAGAGTGGGCAGCCTTGTCTTGTCCCTGAGCTTAAGGGGAAAGCTTTCAGTTTTTCCCCCATTGAGAATGATGCTCGCTGTGGGCTTGTAGTAGATGGCCTGGATTATCTTGAGGAAGGTTCCTTCAATCCCCATTTTACGTAGAGCTTTCATCATGAACGGGTGTTGAATCTTGTCAAATGCCTTCTCTGCATCTATTGATATGATCATATGGTTTTTTATTTTTCTTTTTGTTGATATGATGTATTATGTTGATTGACTTTACGGATGTTGAACCATCCTTGCATTCCCGGGATGAATCCCACTTGGTCATGGTGTATAATCTTTCCTGATGACTCTTTGGATTCTATTTGCTAGTATTTTGTTGAAGATCTTAGCATCTGTATTCATCAGGGAGGTTGGTCTGTAGTTTTCCTTTTTTGTGGCATCTTTGTCTGCTTTGGGTATCAGGGTGATATGTGCCTCTTAAAAAGCTATTTGGGAGTGTTTCTGTTTCTTCAATTTGCCGGAAGAGCTTAAAAAGATTTGGGAGTAGGTCCTCTTTAAAGGTTTTGTAGAATTCACTGGTGAATCCATCTGGACCCGGGCTTTTGTGTTTGGGGAGACTTTTCATTACCGATTCTATTTCCTCGATGGAGATAGGTTTGTTGAGGTATTCCAAATCTTCTTGTTGCAGACTTGGGAAGCTCTAGGAATTCAGGAATTTGTCCATTTCTTCTAGGTTCTCTTGTTTTGTGGCGTACGGGCTCTCATAGTAATCTCTGATGATCTTTTGAATTTCTGTGGTTTCTGTTGTGATGTCCCCGTTTTCATTTCTGATTCTATTTATTTGGGTTCTCTCTTTTCCTTTTTTTTACAAGTCTTGCAAGTGGTTTGTCAATCTTGTTTATTTTTTCAAAGAACCAGCTTTTGGTTTCGTTGATCTTCTGGATTGTTTTTTGACATTCCATCTCATTGATTTCTGCTCTAAGTTTTATTATTTCTTTCTTTCTGCTTGGGTTGGGCTCCTTTTGTTGATCACTGTCTAAGATCTTAAGTTGTGAAGTCAGACTGTTTATGATGGCCTTTTTCTTCTTTTCTGATGAATGCTTGAAGAGCTATGAACTTGCCTCTTAACACTGCTTTTGCTGTGTTAAGCTGAGCTTCTTAAACATCCTACCAATTTCTTCTCTAATTTCATTGTCAGAGAGATCATGCTTGCTTGCCTTTCTTACTGCTGCCGTATTAAGGGCTCTTTCGGGTCAGGAAAATAAACATTTTTGTTACTGGATTTGGCATATCGAACACGCATCGGACAGCTTGCCAGGCTCTGCCATGCGGGCACTATATTCTCATTGCTTTGTGGGGCTCTCTCAGAGGGGTGGGTAGAATATTTGTGGTAGTTTGGAGGTAAATCACCGGCGCCTGGCCGCGCCGCAACGGGAAAGCTGGTTTCTGCTCTGCCGGGTGTACCTGTGTCTTAGGCTCAAGCATTCCTGGGTTTGAAATACTCTCCTATGAAGGGCGGGTCTCTGCAGGGCGGGTCCTTGTAGGCTGGGTTTCTGACAAGCTGGGCTGGAGACTGGATTAATCTGTGGGCTGGAGACTGGATTAATAAACACCAAACATTAGCCAAGCGGCACAAATGCTGGCTGACTTTGACCGAGAATGTGGAAAGGTAGGTCTACAGCTGAATCTGAAGAAAACTATGTTCATGAGAAATGAATTAGTTCCAGAGGGCCCATTCTCTCTCAATGGAACAAACATCTCTGAATGCAGCAGTTATGTGTACCTAGGTCGAGAAGTCAACATGATGAATGACCTAAAACCTGAGCTGCGCAGGAGGAAGAGAGTGGCATGGAATGCCTTCAAAGGCATCGAAGAAATTGCTAAAAGGACAAAGAACCTCCGGCCCGGTCACATCTCTTCGACTCCACTGTTCTCCCTGCATTAACATACGCCTCAGAGACCTGGGCCCTACGAAAGCAGGATGAGAATGCTATTCGGGTCTCCCAGAGAGGCATCGAAAGAGCTATGCTTGGAATATCACGTCTCACTCAAGTGAGAGAAGGAATCCGGAGTTCTGACCTCCATCACTATTCCAGAATCAGGGACGCTGTCTCGTTTGCCAAGTCATCGAAAATCAGATGGGCTGGAACATGTAATGCGATTTGGAGACAACCGCTGGACTAGAGCCGTTACTGACGGGATCCCACGGGATGTCAAAAGATCACGGGGCCGCCCACCTACAAGATGGTCAGACTTCCTTGTTAAGACCCTGAAGGAACGGTTTGAGGCTCTTCATATTCCTGAATCAACCAGATGCCATTGGGCTACATTGGCACGTGATAGGGTCCAATGGAAATGTTACTGGCGCCTGCTCGAGCAAATCGATGAGTAACGGGATTCAAGTGATCAAGTGATCAAGTGAGAGATCATGCACATCTGTATTCTTTTTGAGTCTTCAGGGTCGATTCCTTCATCTGTGATTCGAGCTGGGGATGTGCGTTGTTTCCCCCATGGTGTTGCGGTGTTCAGGATAGATTCCTCTAGTGTACTGTTTCTTTTTTCTTGAGGGTATTACCTTCCCTTGGTGTTGAATTTCCTAGTTTTTCTATTAATAAGCCGCCGCCCGCCCGCCAGCTGCACACCCCAGGGAGGCTACCTGAGGCGGATTCAGGCCAGTGTGAGAGTTTAAAATGACCGTTTACTTCCGGTTCCTGCCGGACTTCTGGGGGTTGTAGTTCCACCTTCTGCCAAAACCTGGGGCTCTACCGTGACCCCAGACGCCCGCCAGGCCAGCTGCACACCCCAGGGAGGCTGCCTGAGGCGGGGTCATGCCGGTGTGAGAGTTCAAAATGACCATTTACTTATTTACTTTCGGTTCCACTCGGACTTCTGGGGGTTGTAGTTCCACCTTCTGCCGAGATCTGGGGCTCTACCATGACCCCAGGCGCCCACCTGGCCAGCCGCACACCCCAGGGATGTTACCTGAGGTGGAGTCAGGCTGGTGTGAGAGTTCAAAATGACCGCTTACTCCCGTTCCGCTCGGACTTCTGGGGGTTGTAGTTCCACCTTCTGTGGAGACCTGGGGCTCTACCACGACCCCAGGCACCCGCCCAGCCAGCCGCACACCCCCAGGAGGCTCTGCTCACTTTTTTAGACTGGTTATTCACTACTAATCTACCATGCTCTGTTATTTACTTTCACTTCTTTCCTTTTGAATCACAACTAGCAATGCTCAGTGGTTACTCCTGGCTCTGCTCTCAGAATTACTTCTGGTGGTGCTCGGGGAACATATGGGATGCCGGGGACCAAACCTGGCTTTGGTTGCATGCAAGTCAAATGCTCTACCCATTGTACTATCTCTCTAGTCCCTTAATTTTACTTCTTAAGGCAGGTTTAAACTCGTACTAATGATAACATTGACATAATACCATCTATTATAAAATGTGGCCCAATCTGTCTCAATGTCTGGTACCGCACCCAGTGCCCCATAAACAGAGCCTTGCCAGGAGTGAACTCTGAGAGCAGATGCAGGAGGAGGCCCTAAACACAAGCAGTATAGTGTAGCAAGAATAACAATGAAACAAAAATAAACTCAAAAACAAAATGGAATTAAAGCATGCTTTTATATTACAATAAATATACATACAAATATTTATACGTTCAAAGCAGTGTAGCTTCTAAATTCCTTAGCATTTATGAAATTCTAATAGCACTAGTAATGTCTTTTATTCTTAGACTCATTATTTTACCCCTTGAATTCTGTCATAGAGTTCCCAGATCCCTTGGCATTCTTGGGCAACCTAAGTGACTTCTTCAATGAGGTGACATTTGTTGAGCATCAGAATTGTTTCTGGAAGGATGTAAGTTCTAGTTGTGCTGCGATTAGAACCCTACACTTAACAGCTCAGGTTCATCTTGTTAGACTGACAGAGAACAGAGACTGATTTAATGACTTACCTGCCAAATTCTGATGTCTCTAAAATACCCAGTTGTGCAAAAGCAAGTGGAGGAACACTGGAAACGCTTGTGGAATGGGCACGGACTCTTGTTCCATATACCTTGACTTTTCTTCATTTTTATTTTGATAGTTTGCTTATGTCATTTATTGTATCCTTACAATCAGCTCATCAGTGTATTTTCCTGAGTTCTAGCTAACTGTTGAGGGATAGTGGGAATTCAAGAACAGCCAGTTGTTCTGAAGAGTGGTGATGAGACAGAGGTTGCCACTAGCATCTGAAGGGGAACAGTCTTCTATAGCAGAACACTGCTGGTTCAGATCTTCCTGCGTGTGAGGGAGGAAATACACCATGGCGGGTGTCAGGAGGGAAGTGGTTCTGAGAGATAAAGGAGGTCACAGCTTTGTGTTTATCCTGGACTTCTGAGGAGTATTCTAGAGAAAGCCAGCGGATTTTGTCTTCAAGTCAGCGTTTCAGGGCTTTCTCAAGGACCTCATCTTTCAGATTCTTGACTGGAAAATTTGAGCACTAAACTACATAACTCTCCATTTATCTTCATAAAATTTTTCTTTAAAACAATTTCTGTCTCTTAGCTTCCAGGGATATTTTTCAAAATATGTACTGATGCTTTATAAGGTTAATTGAAATGAAAGGATGATATTTTTCCCTTGAAAAGGGGCAGGTTTTTGGTGTCTAACTGCAAAACAAATATCAGATATGTTAGGATTTCTTGATTTATTAGACATTTAGACAACACTGGTCTTTTTCCCTCAACTGGGAGATCCTAAGCTCTGGTTTCTGTTTCTGCTTTAGCACACCGGTGCTTTGTAAGAAACTTCAACTCTGTTAACAGCTGGAGGCATAGTACAGGGGACAGGGGGCTTACCTAGTGAATGGCTATCATGGGTTTGATTCCCAGCATCCCCTCTGGTCCCCTGAGCACTGCCAGGAGTAACCCCTGAGTGCAGATCAAGGAGTAAGCCCTGAGAACTACTAGGTATGAAAACACACACACACACACACACACACCAAATTAAAAATGATAGTTCTACTCAGCAGAGAATGATTGCCTTGATGCAAATCCGTGAAGACATAGAAGTCTCCTGAATAAGTAGAAATTATGAGCTTCCCTGAAGAAGGCAATGACAAATAACTTTAGACTTCTAGCAAAAGTAATTGAACAATATTTTTCACCCACATTAATAGTAACAGAGACATAATATTAAGCAGACTCTGACCATTAAGCTACTAAAGCTGGGAAGTTCAGACATAATTTCTTCATGGTAAAAATACTAATGCCACAAAAGAGAAAGTTTGAATATTTGGGATAGTTGGATGAGAGTCCTGATTAGAAGAGTTAGCACCTTCAGGAGAAAGGGTCAGAACAGAGTTTACAGGTCAAGATTTAAACAAGATAGTACCTAAACCTTCCTAATAAATTTTCATTCTTACCCATTTTATTCCATTCATTAGTTGACTCTGGTCTTTTCTTTCTTTCCTTCACGTAATTGTTCTTGATTTTCCATCCTAATTCTTCCCTCACTTTATCTATTGATGGTGGTCTAATATCCTTGCATGCTCCTATTGACTCAGATGCTGGGTATTTCCTGCATATGCCTTTTAGTAATTAGTTTTTGAAGGAGTGCTCCCTAGATGTCACAATAAACTCTTTAAGATATTTGACACAGGCTTTCCACTAGTCACTTTGCTTAATGGAATATTATGCACTGAGGTCAATCAACAATAGACTTAAAAAAACTCTCATCCCTCCCTATTCATGGGAAAGTAAGATATAATAGAAACGTTACACAGGAAAAAAAAACATGCACATTCTAAATTTAATTACTATTTGAAAAGTTAGTTTCATAAATGTGATAAAGCATTCTTATTTTGGTTAAGTATTTGTCTTTATCACTTGTCAGTTGTATCACTTGTCTTCCCGTTGTTCATCGATTTGCTCAAGCGAGCACCAGAAACATCTCCATATGTCCTGTGGAGTACTAGTGTAGCCTAAGGGCATTTGCTCTCTGCAGGAATACGAAGAGCCTCAGACCATCCCTTCAGGTCATGGGAATGAAGTCTATAATTGTTACTGGTTTTTGGCATATCAAATAAAACATGGGTAGCTTGCCAGGCTCTGCTGTGTGGGACAACAACTGTTCATAAAAATAAAATACTTGGGGCCAGAGCGGGAGCCCAGCGGGTTGGGTGTTTCCCTTGCATGCAGCCGGCCTGTGCCAGCCCGGGTTCAATCCCGACATCCCATATGTTCCCCCGAGCACCGCCAGGAGTAATTCCTGAGTGCAGAGCCAGGAGAAACCCCTGAGCATTGCTGGGTATGACCCAAAAAAGCAAAAAAATAAAATAAAATAAAATAAAACACTGGCATTTATATGTTGGAGGACATGTTTAGCTAATCTGGGAGTTTTGTTGTTTTGCTCACTAGCAGCTTAATCTTATTTAAGCCAATGTTCATTCTAATGAGATCTCTCTTCTATGTAAACACTGCTAGAGGGTGTGGCAGTTACAGAAGTCACCTTGATTGAATAACTTCTGATACATCTACTAAGACTTCTATGTTTTCTAGATTGGGCACGGCTCCTCTTTATACCCACTGCACCCAACGTGGGACAGTTAGAATTTACCAGGAGACTACCACCCTGGCTACGCTGAGACTAAAGGAAGACTATAGGAAGGATCATACTAGTTTGCTCTAAGCAGGCGAGTATGACCCTTTCAGTACATGAGAACAAGATACTCAGAATCACACTGGTGCAGATAACAATAAGGACCTTGTGGGTACCATCTAGATTACATGAAGCTCATGAAGTTAAGATGTATTACTTTATATCAGCCCCCTCTCTCTCCAGTGTTTTACATAAGAGATAATCTCGGGATTAGTCCCTTGGTGTAACCTTTGTTTATACCTGCAATAGGGTGTGGCACTACACTCTGTTTAGGGTTCTTTGTTGGCATGACAACCTCCCGGTGGATTACTTTGGTGTATATAAGGGGCTGACTTGAGGCCCCCTTCACCTTTTCCTTTTGGTTCCTCAGCCTTCCAGCTTTTGGCTCCTGCAGCTTTTGGCTTTTGGCTTTGGCCTTTTTGCTCTTTGGCCTTTTGCTCCTTCTGGGTAGGACTCAGCTCGGGTGACATCTCTCTCTTTGGTGGGAGACTTAGGCTCTTTTGTATGGTCTAAGTTCGGACCAGAGCTAGAGTTTGTTCATTATATTGGATTGCTGTGGAAGAGCTTTTGTACTATTAAAAGCCATTTTTGGAACTGCACCGGACTCGTGAGTTTTCATCTTTCTCCCGGCGCCCTCGGAGGTAGAAGACAACCTCTGACCTGACACTGTTGGGGACCCCGGCGGTGTTCCCGACACTTTATATATAACATGATGGCCAAATGCAAAAAAAAAAACACAAAAAATCTTTGAATTTGAAGTATGAAATCAAGAATTTAACACCTGAAATGGCAACAGTGTAAGAAAACAAGTGATATCTTTTGTTGATGCAAAACATTAACAATTTTTCATCGTAATCATTATTATTGGTGCCAGGGATCAAGCCAGGACCTCATACATACAAGGCAAGTGCTCTACTACAGAGCTACATCCTTGACAGGATATTTTTTCTACGTTTGCTTAATTATCTACATTTCTTCTATGGTTTTTTGTGTGGTTGGTTTTGGGGGGCCACACCTGGTGGTGTTCAGGCTCTATGCTCAGAGATCACCTCCTGGCTGGCTTGGGGTATCATATGTGGTGGCCAGGAATTGAACCTGGGTCAGCCACGTGCAAGATGAGTATCCTGCTGGCTGTATTATTACTCCAGCTCCTTCTATAATATTTTTAATTTCAGACAGCATGTTCTTTTGTTCCCAGTTATACTTAATATGAATCTCATTACCATTTGTTGGAATATTTATTAAGATTTGGAACTTTAGCTACCCTATCCATAGCTAAGTTTCACTAATTGTCTCAAATATGTCTTTGTGGTGAGCTCCACAAGATCCATTCATCACTTTGATCTCATCTTGCCCTATTAAAATCTAGCAGTATATTTCCATCCCTCCTATTTCCTTTGCCATTATTACAGAAACCCTTTACCTACTCTGTAGAATCCCCCAAACACTAAATTAATCTTTTGTCTTCTTCTGGTGTCATTACTTTGTTTCTGAATCTTTCATATTTCCTGAAACTGAAAGTAAGCCGTATAAGCTTTTCAGTTCTGTTTCTGTTTTGAAATACTTCAGGAGTGCTTCATATGTGTAGTAGGGGGAGGCACACATTGGTTACAGTGTTTGTGATACTAAGAATAATCAGTAGGTTTAGAGATCAGTAAAATTTTCGCAAATTTCTCAGTGCACCTCTCAACTTTTAAAGTCCCTTCATTAAGTTATCGTTACCCAAATTGTTTATTTCCCTAGATAACCAACTCAGTATATTAAATTCTACTGTTCCTTCTCACATTAGACAATTCTTATGTGTAAACCATAATGCTCTATTGATGTCTCTTTGGTTTTTACCAGTTTTATTGCTTTCAGCACTGTAGGCTGTTCAAGTTGTTCTTTTATTTCCTATCTTACCTGGAATTAGCCATTCTTCCAAGAAGCCTTGAATATTTCCATATCAGCTCAGTACATAGGTAATTTTTTTTCAGCTGTATCTATCTTAGGGGAAAAAAAGGAAAATATTACTGAGGAAGTTATTTCAAAATGCTTCAGTTCAATGTTAGGCTAGTTCTAATTATTTGCCTTTTCAGATCATTATTTCACATAGAGGTATCTTTAAGATCTATTTTTTGAAGTAAGATTGGTGAGTCAGAGCAATTTGTAATTTTAATAATTATTGACAGATTACTTTATAAAAATTTTGTCTTTATGATTAAATATTTAATCTATATGTTTTAATCATTAACTTATATCTTACCTACTTAAAGGTTTTATATTTGAGATCACTTATATCAAGTATTCATAATGAGCTTAAACTTAATAAAGTTTTGGTTATATTGTTGATTAGATTCAGCATGGATAGTTTAAGTTTTTAATCTGCATGTCTATTCATAGTAGCGTAATTATATCCATAAAAGCATTCTCATTCCCTTATGAAAGAACTCAAGTGAAGTATTATCCATTGTGTACTAGGATAAATACTTCAAGGGTTTGGAAAAGACACTTCTTTTAGGGGGTGGCAATTTTGGATCACACCCAGAAATGCTCAGGGGTTATTCCTTGCTGTGCACTCAGAAATTAGTCTGGTGTTACTCAGGGACCCATATGGGATGCCCAGGATTGACTTGGGTCTGTCGCATGCAGAGTAAACCTTATCTCCTGTATTATATCTCTGGGTTCAGAAATACACATTTTATAGTGCTCATGTGTTTGTACATACTTGCATTTTGCATCATAGGATGTAATCACTTTTCTGAAAAAATTATCAGACAGGAAGATGGAGTCTCATTGAGCTAAATTATCTATTTTGGAGTTTCAGTTTGTGAGGTGTAGAGATGTGTCAGGCACTAACATCATGTAGAGAATCTCCAACCCATTATTTTAATTCTAAGTGTAATTTTAGCAACATGTTGACTTCTCTCCAGAAGAGAAAAATAATTTTTCCTTGTCGAGAATTGCTTAAGGGGAAACAGGGAGTTGGATATCATTTGATCCAAGCATATATCTTTCTCTTCTCCTTTCCCTTCCCTTTGTTTATTCTGTGACGTTCAGAGTTTGAGCATGTGCTTGATTTGGGGTTTTCACATTGGCTGTGATGATCTCTGTACATCAGCTTGCAGTTCTGTGCACTTGACCAAGGAGCCTGCCTGGCTTCTCACTATCAAGTTGTGGTGCTCACACAAGTTCATCAAGGGTTATATGGCTAGTGGCATTTATTTCATTGACATTCTCATACATATCTGTCTGATTCTTCCAAAGCCAAGAATTCCACAAAAGCAGAGTGCCAGCTCTGTCCTTGGCATATGTGGACAGCACTAAAATCACAGTCAGTCTCCTGGTTGCAAGGCTTTTGCCTCTCATCCACATCCAGAGCCGAGATTAGTATCTTAAAATAGTCTCTGTTGATTCCCCAAGCACTGCACTTTCTCTCTCTCTCTTCACAGTCCAACTGCTCCCACACAAAATCCTAAGTCTGAATCCTGCACAAATTGAAAATACATAACCAACGTTAGGAGTTGTTGACTCACAGAACCTTCTGATATTTTTCTCCCTAATTTCAAACTCAGTTTTAAACTGTGTTATGGATATATGGATTAATAGTCATAAAATGGCATGGTGTTCCTGAATTGCCTGCCTAATATATTTAATTGATACAAGTGTTATAAAAATAAACGCATATCACTTGCATCACTCTTCTTCCCATTGTTCATCAATTTGCTCAAGTGGGCATCAGTAACATCTCATTCTTTGGGAATGAGGTCCATTATTGTTACTGCTTTTTGCATATTGAATGCAACATGGGTAGTCTGCCAGGCTCTGCCATAGCTCTGGGTTCATCCCAGGGGTCCAGTCTTTTTCTATGTCAGATCATCAACCATCCAGAGCCCACAGGGCAGAGCCGTGGGTGTAGACAAGCCTGTCTCCTGTCTGCCACCTGCCAACACAGCCAGGAACCACAGTCACACCTGCAACACCTCGAGGGGAAGAGTGGCAAAAAAATATATGGAATTCAAATACTTAAGTAGCTGATAAAATCAACTGTCTGGTTAGAACTTTCTTTTCCCCCTTTTCTCCTCCCGTGCTCTCTTGTGCTTTAGATATTTGTAAGTCCACTTGGAGTTCTTGGAGCTGCAGCCTCTTTAGAATTCCTTGCAGGACAGTGAAGTGGCCACATGTTCTGTCATCACAGAACATGACACTGATCCAGAAGTTCATGTCCTGGGCTGTAAGCCAGTAAAAACGTGGCACTGGAGTGATTTCAGAACTTGTTCCCTGGAAGTCTATCTTCACAGAGACCAGTGCCAAAGTCAATTGCAAAGATTACAAATGAAAGGGAGGTCAAAGAGAAAATGAGCCTGTCTAGTGACTCATCTTGTGCTGAGTCACAAAGGAATATTGAAGTCAAATCTTAGGACCATGACTCATGAAAAAAATTTCCCAAACCTATTTTTCTTAACTGTGACACCCCATTTTTCAATTCAGAGGGCCAATTAGGCTTCCAAAATGAACCAAAAATTTATCTGTTAACAGTAGTCAGCATATTGGAGGCGAGACAAATTCCACCCAAGAACCTGTTGCAATTTTTTCCTCAATTTTGAGCTTTATTAACTAATTCTACTTCCAATAATCTATTTTAATTAAACAGAAAAATAGGATATCTATCCTCTTATGGTTTACCACTATGTTAGGTGGGACTCCAAAGATAGCTGATAATTTTCCATTTGTTAGGTTTCCAGGTTTATTAGCTCAAGAGCTTATTATGATCATCTTCTTTGCAAAGCTAGATAAAAATGTACTTGACTTGCTATAATCTGGATTTTATCAGCTTTCCAGGTTTGGATACCTTTATTCAGAGCATGCCTCCAGAGGTCACTGCTCTACCCATAACTCGAGGCTGAGTTTCTGGAATAAAATTTCTTTGCATATGACACATCACTATATTGTTCTGTGTTGTAGAGTAGTAGCTGTTCACTGTCACTGTCTTTCCCATTGTTCATCGATTTGCTCGAGTGGGCCCTAGTAACATCTCCATTAGTCCTGTCACAAGCAAGTGCAACTTAAGGGCATCTACTTGCTCCAGGGACAGGAGGAGCCCAAAACCATTCTTCAGGTTATGGAACTGAGGTCCATAATAATTACTAGTCTTTGGCATAAAAAGTAAATAAAACACGGGTAGCTTGCCAGGCTTACCATGTAGGTGGTATAGTCTCAGTAGAAGGCTCTCAACCCGAGCATTTACTGATGAAACTTAAAGGGGGCAGATCAGGTTTTCTCTTGGATGGAGCTCTGAGGAACGATGGAGTCTGGATGTTGAGAATGACTAACTGCAAGATGTGCGGTTTGCTCTGGCTTCTTGCCAGGCTTACTGGTATCAGTCCAAACATGTCTAGAACTGTTTACTATGTAGAAATGTGAAAGAACTAGGGAAGAACCTTATGCTAAATATAGTATCCTATAAAAATATTGCACAGCTGCAAAGCAGCCTCACGCCAAGGAACCTGTGGATCTGGCATAAGTGGGTGTCTCTCTCTCCGGGGCAACTGGCATGGAGGTGGAGGAAAGGGTAGGGCCCAAAACTCCACTTCGAGTCCAGCCAGCATGGTATGTCCCCCACTCATGAGAGCAAACCCTGGAAGCAATGTTAGACTCAGCCAAGGGATGGCCTAGCCCCTTACCAGGAGGTCAGCTCCATGGGTTGCTCCACAAGGGCAGGCCGAGCAGCACAGCTGTGGGGCTGAAGTGGATGGGTCTGGATCTCTTCCGGGGTTGCAAATTAGCTGAGTCTGTCATGGTTGGGTCTCTCTCTTCTGGGGCAACTGGCTGTAACATGTAGCTGTTACAGAAAGCATTTTTATAAAAGATCAGAAGAAAAGCATGAACATAGCTGGGTATGGTCCCAAAGACAAACAAATTAATAAATCAATAAAATCAAAAGATTATATAGATAATATAGTTGGTCTTAAAATATATATTTTAATTGACAATATAACAAATTGTCAAATAATTTAATCTTCCTTGTTTTACATTTTTTTCTTACAAAGTTAAATTATCTCTTGAATGTCATGTTTTCCACTGAGTAAATTTAGTCACTGTCACTGTCACTGTATTCCCATTGTCACTGTCACTGTCACTGTCACTGTCTTCCCATTGTTCTTCCTGTCACAAGCAAGAGTAGCCCAAGGGCATCGGCTTGCTCCAGGGACAGGAAGAGCCTCAAACCATTCTTGAGGTAATGGAACTGAGGTCCATAATTGTTACTAGTTTTTGACATATCAAACAAAACATGGATAGCTTGCCATGTAGGTGGTATACTCTCAGTAGAAGGCTCTCATCTCGAGCATTTACTGAGTGAATTTAGTACCATTAACAAATTTGTACCAAGTACTCTAAAAGTGACTTTAACTATTAAGTCTAGAATGTTGTAGCAGAAAACTTGCAAACTTGAACAGTAGAGTGATTTATTTAAAAAGTATATTAAATGTCATCTTTAATAATTTGAGTGAATTTAATCAGATAGTGATATATACTGGCATAAACAAAGATATTAAGATTAAATTATAAATATACCAAAGTATTTATAATTTATTATACATATATACACAAATATAATTTCTATGTTCTATATTATCCAACAATTAAAATACAACGAAGTGTCACAATTGAAACAATTATCTAGAAGACATGTAAGCCAAGATAGCAGATTCCACACACTGAAAAGATGAAGAATATCAAAGTTATTCTGATCTTGAGTGCTACAGTCCATTAACCTCAGTTATAGTATTACTTTTTACAAGTTAAAAGGCATCTTAATTTTTGTGTCAGTTGCTTCATTTAATAGACATAAGAACATCCATTAGATTTATGATAATAAGCACACATTTTAACTCATGGACTTGTTTTCATGAAATTATTGTGGAACATGCCAGTCATGTGGCATTGGAGTTAGTAGACATCCTTATTAACCTAATATTTTTGTTTTTTTTTTTTTTTTGGTCATAGCTAGCAATGCTCAGGGGCTCTGCACTCAGGAATTACTCCTGGTGGTACTCAGGGGGCTATATGGGATGCCCAGGATTGAACCCGGGTCAGCCGCTTGCAAGGTAAATGCCCTACCCGCTGGACTATCACTCAGGCCCCTACCTAAGAATTAATATACAAATTTTGAAGCCTGAACAATTGTGGAGTTGGAAAGTAAAGTCACTTAAAATTTAGAGATCTGCATCAGTTAATTGGGAATTAAACTGCATAATTTGAGTAGGTGCTACTAAATGGGATTTTAAAATATAGAGTATTAAACAAAGAAATTTCTACACAACACAATTTATATTCAGTGACTTACAATTTTAAGTTGCTATGAGACATCTTAGGATACCGAAAATGTGGAAGGCAAAAGTCAGATAAGTGGAAAATTAGTTCTTGAAATAATGTTTGCTTAGGTTGTTAGAGCAAGCCCATTTCCCCGCAGGCAGATATTTTGAAGGTTACACTGACTTCATTTTCTAGAGAGAAGGGTATAGAACAAGAAGTTAATCATATCTGCTCATGTGTCCTGTATCTAGGACTGCTCAATAAACATTAATTGATGGAGATGGTATTGCAAAGACTATGTATTGTGAAATTGATTCATCCAAGTCGGCCCCTAGGCAAGTGTACCTATGTGCTGGATGTCTTCAGCATCTTTTATTTAATTCTCTCTGTGTAAGATCATATAAAAATAAATGTATCTATTTTCTTTTCCTTCATCCTCCCTTAGCCCTTCCCTTGTATTCTCTTCTCTCCTCTCCACCCTATTTCTTCTCCTTTCCCCCCCATACCACTTCTTTCTGTCTCCTTTCAGTGTTCTCTACATAATCTAACATAAAACCATAATCCCAATGGGTGAATTTTAGCAGTTAGATGTAGTTAGGAGGTCCTGTCTGGGAAGCCTGGTGGACCCACCCACGAACTGCTCTCTGGTCAGCAGTGAACCAGAAACACAGATACATGGGTCAGAGCTGTTAATGGCTCTCCCTGTGCTCGGCTGATCATGAGACATCCAGGAGGGAGGGTGGGTTTGGGTCCTGGCCTGCCACCCCAGTAGAGCCTCAGAAGAAGACAGAGGAATCCCTGCACCATGATGGCGGCCATTTTTGATGTCTGGACTCCACAGTTCGTCAGAGCTCCACCTAAGAGAGAATCAAATCTGAAGCCTGGCTCGTTAGAGCCCCACCCTATAGAGAAGCCTATTTCAAGCCCAGGTATACTGATCTCAGAGGATAAAGTCACCCAGGCTTCCATGGAGATGGGGTTGAGGTCCCTTTCCCCCACCTTTGTCCCATCTGGGAGGCTTGGTTGTCCACCCACAAACTGCTCTAAGGCTGTTGGCCATGAACCAGAGACACATAATAAGCAAACATTATTTCAAGAACTAATTTTCCACTTATCTGTGTCTCTGCTACAGGCTCTCCCTGCTGCGCGTGGCTGCTTTGCAGCTGTGCAGTACATTAGTAAATGCAAAAAACTTGAGCAACCCGAAAGGCAGAACCTGACAAACTACCCATGTCATATTTGACATACCCAAAACAGTAACACTAAGAAACCTCATTCCCCATGACCTGAATGAAGGGTGCTCCTCATGTTCCTGGAGCAAGCAGAGGTCCTTGGGCTATATTAGCATGCAACAGGGACCAATGGAGATGTTACTGGTGCCCGCTTGAGCAAATTAATGAACAACAAGAAGACAAGTGATACAAATGATACAAGTGATGTAATTTGAAACCTCTTTCTTTGTAGTTATTGGAAATTATTTTAAATTTAAATTTTATTTATGGATGTACTCTAGTAATTTGAATAGTACTCTTTGTGGGCACACTCTGTTGCTGTACATAGCCACCATCTGAGGATCAGCTTCCCAGTGCTGCGACAGTCTCATTTTACCCAGCCCATGTTGTACCCAACCACTCCTGAGTTTAGCAACCTCCATCCATGGGGCAAACTTTCAAGTTTCTTCAGTCTTTAATTCCCTGCTACTCTATACTCCTCCTATGAAAGATAGTATTTTGTTACTTTCTTTTCTCCTTCTGACTTATCATGATCACCTCCAACTCAATCCACGTAGGAGCTGACTTCAAGATTTCATCTTTGCTTTTTAGAGCAGAAGCAATTTTGTTTATGTACCACAGTTCTTTATGCACTTGTCTATTATTGGGTATTTCCCCATATATTAGCTATTGTGGATGGCATTGCAATAAATATAAAGTGTTAAAATATTTTCAAAAGTATGATTTTGGGGTTCTTGGAGGTAGATGGACACTAGTACAACATCAATGCCATATATGGAAGTTTGGTTATTATTTTTTGTTTTGGGGGGCCACAGCTGGCTATCCTCAGGGACATACTCCTCTGAGCACGACTTCATGCACAGAGGGCATCCAGGGACATTAGGGGGACCAGATGTGGTGCTGAGTATCAAATTGAAGTTGGTTTCCTGCAAGTCAAATGCTTTAAACTTGGTTATATCTCTTGAGTTATATTCTTATTGTGGGAGCAGTCTCCACTCTCTTACATGTAGGGGCTGAACCAGAATAAAACAACCCTAAATGGTGGATAAGGATCCACTTGATCACTTGAATCCCGTTATTCACCAATTTACTCGAGCAGGCAGCCAGTAACATTTCCATTGGAACCTATCACGTGCCAATGTAGCCCAATGGCATCTGGTTGATTCAGGGATATGAAGAGCCTCAAACTGTTACTTCAGGGTCTTTACAAGGAAGTCGGACCATCTTGTAGGTGGGTGGCCATGGATCTTTTGACATCCCGTGGGATCCAGTCGTAATGCCTAGTCAGCGGTTGTCCCAAATCGCATTATATCCAGCCCATCGATTTTCATGCCTTGGCAAATGAGACAGCGCCCTGTTCTGGAATAGCAACGGAGGTCAGAACACTGTTCCTCTCTCACTTGAGTGAGGCTTGATATTCCAAGCATAGCTCTTTCGATTCCTCTGGGAGACCCGATAGCATCTCATCCTACTTTCTAGGGTCCAGGTCTCTGAGGCGTATATTAATACAGAGAGAATGGTGGAGTCAAAGAGATGTGCCGAGCTAGAGGTTCTTTGTCCTTAGCTATTTCTTCGATGCCTTTGAAGGCATTCCAGCCGCCTCTCCTCCTCGCAGCTCAGGTTTTGGGTCGTTCATCATGTTGATTTCTACCTAGGTACACATAACCACTGCATTCAGAGATATTTATTCCATTGAGTGAATGGTGCCTCTGGACTAATTCATTCTTCATAAACATTGTTTTCTTTTGATTCAGCTGTAGAACTATCTTTCCATTCTCAGGTTGAAG
Source organism: Cryptotis parvus (assembly GCA_021461705.1). Taxonomy (NCBI): domain Eukaryota; kingdom Metazoa; phylum Chordata; class Mammalia; order Eulipotyphla; family Soricidae; genus Cryptotis; species Cryptotis parvus. The sequence continues at coordinate 186,539 of JAJIBD010026262.1, forward strand.
TCAGCCAGCATTTGTGCTGCTTGGCTAATGTTTGGTTTTATTAGAACAATGACATCAGCGAAGTGGAGGTGGTATAGTTGCCGACCATCTACTTCACTCCCATTCCTTCCCATTCTAATTGTTGCAGATGTTTTCGAGGGTGGCGTTGAATAGTTTGGTGAAATGGTATCACCACGAACCCCCTCTTTTCACATTAATGATCACTTTTGTAGAATGGTATACCTGGTGAATCTGTAATACAGCCACGAGGATCTTGATGTATTGGGTTTGAACACCCTGTGCTAGGGCTCGTGACTGCAGTCCCACAGATCAAAGGCTTTCGTAAATCAAGAACGTGAGACAGAGCGGCATCTGTACCCATACAAAACCAATGGTTTGGTTACGGTGGATGTGGCCATTGTGCTGAATCCCCGGAAGCGCTTGCTCCATGGTTATCCTCCAGGTTCTGCCATCTCAGATACCAAAAGCTTGTAGATGACAGACAACAGGCAGATGGGGCGATAGTTACTGATGTCCGTGAATGTCTCCCCTTCTTGAACAGTAGAACTATCCTGCTGGTTTTCCGTTTGGAGAGGTAGCATCTCGGACAGGTAGCATGTGAAGAGCTGAGCTAGAGTATTGATGAGTACCGATGGCAGATTCTTCAGGTGTTCAGGTCTGACATTGTCTGGGCCTGGTGCTGTTCCTTTCTTTACCGACCGAGATGGCATGCAAATTTCAGAAGGGAGAACGTTGGGAATGACATATCCATCCTGTGGAATTTGGTATGTGGGCAGGTGGGTGTGGCTATCAAAGAGATTTGAGTAGAAGTCCTGAATAATCTTCTCCATTGCCTTTCTGGAAGATGTGATAGATCCATCAGAGTTCAGAGGGCAGTCATCTTGGTCTTTTAGTTGGTGAAGGACAGGCAGGCGGTCGAATGCTTTTCCCGGCTTCTGCTGCATCTTCCAGTATTTCTGCTCTTCTGTCTTTGAGATCTTCTTTTATTGCTTCTCTGCACTGTTTAGCAAGCTTGGACATTAGCATTTAATTTCCTGTGGCTCAGGCCTTGCCACATTGGCGAATGAGCTCAAGAGTTTCTGGAAGACAAGCGCCTTTTGTGTCTTTCTCTCTCTCAGCATTCTTCGCACAATCATGGAGGTGCTGAACCAGTCAGTTGTATTCTTCATCGATGTTGTCAATGATGCTATCTTCCCATGTTGCTAGCTGCAATGGTGCCAAAGAGTTCCCAGTTAGTGGTCTTTCTGGGAGTTCTCTTCTTAAACTTTGAAGCCTTTTCTCCCTGTTGCAGGAAGTAGAATTTTGCATGAAGGATACGGTGGTCCAATCCTGTTTGGAAATGGGGACGACAGCAACATCGGTCACACAAAGCCATCGATTGAAGATGATGTAGTCAATTTCATTGTGGAACTGTCCGCCAGGAGATTCCCATGTCCAATGTTTCGCTTCAGCCTTCTGGAACTGTGAGTTTCCATGAATGGTCTTGGTGGACATGATGAACTCAGATAGTCTCTCACCCTATTTGTTCCATTCTAGGTCATGGGTCCCAATGTGGAGTTCTTCAGCCGATCTTCTTGGTCCAATTTTGGCATTAAAACTCCGACTATGATCTTGTAGAAGGTGTGATCTTTTTATAGAACTCCTCCAATTCCATGTAGAATTTCTCAATTTCATCTTCTTTGCATGTGG
>JAJIBD010026263.1:0-7500 GCA_021461705.1 Cryptotis parvus
TTGATCACTTGATCACTTGAATCCAGTTATTCATCGATTTGCTCGAGCAGGCGCCAGTAACATTTCCATTGGACCCTATCACGTGCCAATGTAGCCCAATGGCATCTGGTTGATTCAGGAATATGAAGAGCCTCAAACCGTTCCTTCAGGGTCTTGACAAGGAAGTCTGACCATCTTGTAGGTGGGCGGCCACGTGATCTTTTGACATCCCGTGGGATTCAGTCGGTAACGGCTCTAGTCCAGCGGTTGTCTCCAAATCGCATTACATGTCCAGCCCATCTGATTTTCGATGCCTTGGCAAACAAGACAGTGTCCCTGATTCTGGAATAGCGATGGAGGTTAGAACTCCAAATTCCTTCTCTCACTTGAGTGAGGTGTGATATTTCAAGCACAGCTCTTTTGATTCCTCTCTGGGAGACCCGAATAGCATTCTCATCCTGCTTTCGTAGGGGCCCAGGTCTCTGAGGCGTATGTTAATGCAGGGAGAATGGTGGAGTTGAAGAGATGTGCCCGGAGCCGGAGGTTCTTTGTCCTTTTAGCTATTTCTTCGATGCCTTTGAAGGCATTCCATAATGCTTGCTTCCTCCTGCACAGCTCAGGTTTTGGGTCGTTCATCATGTTGACTTCTTGACCTAGGTACACATAACTGCTGCATTCAGAGATGTTTGTTCCATTGAGAGTGAATGGGGCCTCAGGAACTAGTTCATTTTTCATGAACATAGTTTTCTTCAGATTCAGCTGTAGACCTATCTTTCCACATTCTCGGTCAAAGTCAGCCAGCATTTGTGCCGCTTGGCTAATGTTTGGTGTTATTAGAACGATGTCATCAGCGAAGCGGAGGTGGTGTAGTTGCCGACCATCTATCTTCACTCCCATTCCTTCCTATTCTAATTGTCGCATGATATTCTCGAGGGTGGCGCTGAAGAGTTTTGGTGAAATGGTATCACCCTGTCAAACCCCTCTTTTGACATCAATGATCACTTCTTTGTAGACTGGTGAGATCCTGGTGGTGAATCCGTAATACAGCTCACGAAGGATCTTGATGTATTGGGTTTGAACACCCTGTTTGGCTAGGGCTTCGATGACTGCTTCAGTCTCCACAGAATCAAAGGCTTTCTGTAAATCAATGAACGTGAGACAGAGCGGCATCTTGTACTCCCTACAAACCTCAATGAGCTTGGTTACTGTGTGGATATGGTCGATTGTGCTGAATCCTTTCCAGAAGCCAGCTTGCTCGCATGGTTGTCCTTCATCTAGTGTTCTGCCAATCCTGTTCAGGATGACTCGTGTAAACAGCTTGTAGATGATGGACAACAGGCAGATGGGGGTGATAGTTGCCGATGTCGTGAATGTCTCCCTTCTTGAACAGTAGAACTGTCCTGCTGGTTTTCCATTGGGAGGGTACCTTGCATTCGGACAGGTAGCGTGTGAAGAGCCGAGCTAGTGTATTGATGAGTACTGACGGCAGATTCTTCAGGTGTTCGGGTCTGACTTTGTCTGGGCCTGGTGCTGTTCCCTTCTTTACCGATGAGATGGCATGTCAGATTTCAGAAGGGAGAATGTTGGGAATGACATATCCATCCTGTGGAATTTGGTTTGTGGGCAGGTGGATGTGGCTATCAAAGAATTTGAGTAGAAGTCCTGGATAATCTCCATTGCCTTTCTGGAAGATGTGATAGATTCATCAGGGCGTCAGAGGGCAGTCATCTTGGTCTTATAGTTCGTGAAGGACAGGCGGGTGGTGCGAATGCTTTTCCCGGCTTCTGCTGCATCTTCCAGTATTTCTGCTCTTCTGTCTTTGAGGTCTTCTTTTATTGCTTCTCTGCACCATTTAGCAAGCTTGGATGTTAGCATTTGGTCTCTTGAGGCTCGCGCCTTGCCACGTTGGCGAATGAGCTCGAGAGTTTCTGAAGACAGGCGCCCTTTTGTGTCTTTTTTCTCTCTTGGCATTCTTCGCACAATCATGGAGGTGCTGAACCAGTCAGTTGTATTCTTCATCGATGTCAATGGTGGTATCTTCCCATGTTGCTGCAATGGTGCCAAAGAGTTCCCAGTTGGTGGTCGTTCTGGGAGTTCTCTTCTTAAACTTTGCAGCCTTTTCTTCCCTTGCTAGGGAAGTAGAATTTTGCATGAAGGAGACGGTGGTCCGATCCTGTTTGGAATTTGGGGACAACAGCAACATCGGTCAGACAAAACCGTCGATTGAAGATGATGTGGTCAATTTCATTGTGGAACTGTCCACCAGGAGATTCCCATGTCCAACGTTTCGCTTCAGCCTTCTGGAACTGTGAGTTCCCATGAATGGTCTTGGTGGACATGATGAACTCAGATAGTCTCTCACCCTGTTCGTTCCATTCTAGGCCATGGGTCCCGATGTGGACCCATGGCCTAAAATTTGTTTGCTATCTTCAAATTTGTTTGCTATCTTTAGAATTTTATTTTATTTTATTTTTTGCTTTTTGGGTCACATCTGGCAATAATCAGGGGTTACTCCTGGATCTGCACTCAGGAATTACTCCTGGCGGTACTCAGGGGACCATATGGGATGCTGGGGATCAAACCCGGTCGGCTGCTTGCGAGGCAAATGCCCTACCCACTGGACTATTGCTCCAGCCCCTATCTTCAGAATTTTAATCTTAAGAATTCTTCCAGGCAAGACAGAAACTCAACGTGTTTTTCAAAGATAGATAAAATCAAAGGATAAAGCCCAAAGATAGAAACTTGGAAGAGAGGGTTTCTCTACAGATTATTGCTAACATGTACCATCTTTAACAGGGATTGTTGTATCAGGAGGAAGCCCAGAGCACTACTGGTGTGCCCCCCCCAACAAAACAAACAAAATAAATATTCTATATGTTATATATTATATATGTTATATGCATTATATATAGGGGTGATGGTGAAGAGATAGTACAATAGAAAGAGCTTATCTTGCATGTGGCTGATCTGAGTTCAATCCTTATGGAGTACCCTGAGCGCTGCCAGGAGTGACCCTGAATTCATTCATTCATTCATTTATTCATTCATTCATACATTCATTTATTTATTTGTTTATTTATTTTTTCTTTTTGGGTCACACCCGGCTATGCTCAGGGGCTTCTCCTGGCTCTGCACTCAAGAATTACTCCTGGCGGTACTGGGGGGACCATATGGGATGCTGGGGATCGAACCCGGGCCAGCACAGGCCGACTGTGTGCAAGGCAAATGCCCCTACCCCTGGGTTATCACTCTAGCCCCTGACCCTGAATTTAGAGCCAGAAGTAAACCCTAAGCAAATCTGTGTGTGGCCCCAAATTAAAAAAAAAATATGTGCATTTTTTGATTGTTTTTATTCAGAGTGTGGATCTAAGGGTGTAAGCTAGAGAATCAGTAACTTGCTCATAATTTTCTTCAGTTACAATTGAAAATGCCATAAAACTATCTTATAAAAATTATCTTAGTAAGGCACATTTTCAATTAATAAGTGATCAATCTTTTTTTTTTTTTTTGCTTTTTTGGGTCACACCTGGCAATGCTCAGGGGTTTCTCCTGGCTCTGCACTCAGGAATTACTCCTGGTGGTGCTCGGGGGACCATATGGGATGCCAGGGATTGAACCCGGGCCGGCACAGGCCGGCCGCAAGGCAAACGCCCTACCGCTGGGCTATCGCTCTGGTCCAAGTGATCAATCTTTTTATTTTTCTTTTTATTTTATATTATTTATTGAAATTAATTTTAAGTACATGCATCAGGCAAATAAAATATTGAGCTTATTTTTTTTAATGATTTTGCTTTTTTTTTTTTGCTAATTTATTTTAACCATAATTCATACAAATATTGAGCCGTGATTGATTAAATCCCTGTTTCTTCATCACAGAGGAGGACCATTTCTGCTCACAGAGTGCTTGGCGGAAGGTTACTCACCTTTGGCTTGACTCCTAGTAGCTAGGCGTTCACTACCTTTTCAGCAAGCGAACTCCAGCATTGAGCATTTCTGATAGCAGAAATTATTTCCTGATAGTAAATGCACATCAGTTTTCCTACAGTTTGCAGTCCTGAGACTTGATCCTATCCCTGAACTGTCATAAAATAAATGTACTTCCTCTTATATATATATATATATATTTTTTTTTTTTCTTTTTTTGGGTCACATCGGGCAATGCTCAGGGGTTACTCCTGGATCTGCACCAGGAATTACTCCTGGTGGTGCACGGGGGGACCATATGGGATGCCGGGATCGAACCCAAGCCGGCACAGGCCGGCCACATGCAAGGCAAATGCCCTACCCGCTGGACTATCGCTCCGGCCCCACTTCCTCTTATATTTATTAGCCTTTTGGATGTATAAAAACCTGCCACACCTCTCCTTGTTTTTCTCTAAGCTCTGCTTCTCTCACTATTCATACAGCATGATTTCCAGACCGCCCTTGGCCTGCTTTTCCTTCTGGACAAATTCTATTAATAATGCCTTGCTTCAGCTGTATTACCCAGAACTGAAATGAACGTCATTTTCTTGTTCCGGACAATATGCTTCTACTAAGGGTGCCAATAGCGCATTAAGTTTTCAAGCAATCATTTCACCGTGTTGGTGTGCAGTGAGTCAGTTTCTAGAGATGCTAAGAATATCAAATTAGCCTCCAAATGCAGCTGAAGCCTTGGGGGAATGCAATGCGTCTACCTTTCTTCCCTTTAGGGTAAAGAGGGCAAAAATGGGTCATTTTTATTGCTCACTTTTTTTGGGGCGCTAATAATTTTCTAAAATTTACCATTTAAATCCAGCTGGGTCACGACACCACAGAGAATCTGGAACAGGTTCAATGGATTTAGAAACTTCTTGGCTAGACTGGAACAAGAATACGATGAAAACTGGGCAAACTGCTAAGTGACTGATGTGGTCGTTCAGGTGACAAGTGAGATGAACCTGGATTAGAGACGCAGGAAAACTGGAGAGGAGATGATTCTAGGGGCCAGCAGGAAGCAAAATAAACAGGAGTTGGTAGCCGAAGTGTATGGGAACAACGGAGTCATGACCGAGAAACGGGGGAAAGCCGTTCCTGACATAGAAGCTGACCTCATGTTCAGTGCTAGCCGGTTATTTCCTGTTGGGCAGCAGAATCTCAAAGATCAACATGCGACAAGTTTCTGAGACCAGAGTAAAGGAAGGCAAGTCCATGGTGTCATTTGCTCTAGACCAAAAACAGTTATTGTACCTTTCAGGAAATTCCAAATGTCTCCCAACTCTGTTGGCTAAAACCAGGGTCAGTCACTCCTTACATAATCTTCTCTCTGAATTCTTCTCTTTGGGTGGCTTGGAAGTGGGGTGGCAACCTGGCTGTACTTAAGGTTTACTCTTGGCGAACTCTGGAGACCGTATATGGTGCCAGGGAACAAACCCTGGTTGGACACATGAAAGGCAAGTGCCCTACATGCTGGACCATCTGTCTGGCCCTCCCTGGATGGTTCCTCCTGGGCGAGCGGTTGAGATGCTCATCATTAACTGCCCCTTTCTGACTACACCCAAGCTCCAGCGACGCCTGCTTCCTTCCAGCTCTGGCAAGTTTTTCCACCAGCCACCACATCCTCTCCCAGATTCTTTTTTAACAGAGTCCTATGGTTTCCTCTACCAGGCCCTCAAGAGGAAGAGAGAGAAGAGATGAAATAGAAGGCTGCAGGGATTGCTGGAGTCTGATCCCTGATGGGCGAGACCCATAAGTGCCCGTACTATCCATCCCCAAACCATGGAATCTTCCTACAGACCCTCTAGACTATGCAGGCTCAACCTGGGTCATATTGACCTTCCCTCAGAGGGGAGATACTTCATTTGCAGCTTCTGCTCAGGGCTTACTCCTGGTTCTGTGCTCAGGGATCACATCTGGCAGTGCTCAGGGGACCATATACAGTGCAGGGATTGAACCCGGAAAGGCTGTGTATGAGGCAGTACTTTAGCTAGCTGTGACTAGCTCTCTGCTCCAATCAGTCTGGTTTTTCATTCAGATTGCCAAATGAATATCTTGTCAAAGCTAATTTCATGTATGTTGTCAAATATTAACTTCAGGGACCGGAGTGATAGTACAGCGGGTAGGGTACTTGCCTTTGCACTCAGCAAACCCAGTTTGATACCAGTCTTCCCATATGGTCCCCTGAGCACTGCTAGGGGTAACCCCTAAGCATTGCCAAGTGTGGATCTCCTCCCCCAAAACAAACTTAGCATCAGCGCCAGAGTAATAGGACAGTGGCTAAGACCCTTGCTTGCACACAGATGACCTGGGTCCAACATGTAATTCTCCGAGCCCTGCCAGGGATGATCCCTGAGCACAGAGCCAGGAGTAAGTCCTGACCTCTTCAGGTGTGGGCCACCTCTCCCTCCTTCGCCTTGCAATTCACTTCACTTTATTGAGCTCCCTAAAATAGTAAGAAACAAAGTGACTCTAAACTGTGGTTGCGTTTTCCCTTTCGTAGCAGCTGTCTAAAACTATTATTTCTATGTATACTTCACATTATCCTTCTCAACAGTCTAAGAAACTCTTCCCTTTGCTCAGGGGCTAGTTTCAGCTTGGTGCCTGGGGATGATTTTCAGCAGTGCTTGAGGGGTACCAGGGATAAAACTTGGGGCTCCTATATGCAAAGTACACACTCCAGCCTGTGGAGGTGTCTCTCCGCCACGATCTCTTCCACGATCTCTTCCTTAGCAATCTTGTTAATCTGACATTCGGTGTTGACTATATTTCCGATTCTCACCTTGCCATCACCCCTACTACATTGAATGTGTATGATCTTGGCACTTTCTCAAGTACCTTCTCTACTAAGTCAACAAGAAGTAAATCATTTGTGAGGGAAAGTATGTATTCTTTTCTTCCTTTAGCTAAAAACAGTTTCCCAAGTACCCACTTGAGCTCACACTTTCTGTGGTGGAGGGTTATTTTAACAGGTTTCTCTGTTCCTGTTTACTTTGCAGGCTTTTCTAGTTCTTAAGGCCCAGTAGAAACTCTAACCTTACTTATCCTGACATTTGAATTTAACCACTGCTATCCAGGAAGGTTAATGTGTTTTTGTCTTGTGTTGTTGGATATTGAACCCAGGGCATCATACACCCACGCTACGTCCAGTTTTGCCCTTAGCCCCGTTAAGGGTTTGTGATTAAAAAGGACTCTGGGTTTGGTTCAGTGCTTGCCATGGCTCAGTATATTCAGCGTGCTGTCATCCGTGGCTCACGTAGTTTTCCTCTGCCTAGTCACTCTTCGCAGAATCAGGCTCTAATTTTCCTCTGGGGATTTACCTTTCCGAGGTGTACCGACCACTCCCTACATCAACAGCAGATACCTGGGACAGAGAGATAGTACAGCGGGGTAGGGTGCTTGTCTCACATGCAACCAATGAGGGTTCCATCCTCGGCACCCCTATATAGTCCCCTGATCCACGCCAGGCATAATTCATGAGCACAGAGCCAGGAGTAACCCCTGAGCATTGCTGGGTGTGACCCAAAATTAAAATAAAAAAAGAATGGATTCTCACCATGCCCAGGC